>BGPR01007375.1:37898-71673 GCA_013235015.1 Araneus ventricosus | reverse complement strand
AATTCTGACAAAAGTGTTCCACTCTAGGTACAGGATTGCCGGAAATTTTGCCAAAAGTATTCCACTCAAGGTGCCGGATTGCCGGAAACGGGTATCCTTATGCCGAGAAAATACCATCTAAATTCCAAATCAGGGAGAATACGTGTTGATATATGAGTGTTAGTTTGTTTTGCCAAAATCACTTTAGCACATGCAACCATTTTTGGAACATCAACATACGCGCGGGGTCACTTTGACCTCCAAATTTTTAGACAGTTATACCATATTGTGTTGGATATTTGTATAAAAATAAAATATCGTCAAAGTATAAAATTTTTTTAGTAGAAAGAAATTGTATTTAAGACAAAAATGCGATTTTTAATATGAAAAAGAAAATTGAACATATCTCCTTTTTCCCATACCTTTCCTGTATTCTTTACTTCTCTGCTTCGCACATTTGCGCTGTCATAACTTTAAATGAATCTGAAACGCTACGACATGTAAGGGTAAATTTGACCTCAATAACTCCAGTAAACATTGAGAAATCCCGCTTCACCAGTTTCTGCTGCTCTTATCTTCGGCTTCGTTCACCCCCATGAAGGTTCAGGCTGTTGTAACAAGTGCAAGTTTTTGAAATTCCTAGACTTTCTTAAAAGACAAAAGTTAGTGTCAAAAAGACCCCATGAGTCAGCTGACGGGATATCCTTGGTTCTGGAACAGATATTTAAATCCTACACGGATCTCGATATACAGGACATAATTTTTTATCGGAATATGAATGATGTCCGGACTGTCAACATTCATATTAACTATATATTTATCTATATATTTGACAAATCGGAATATCATTCATTCTAAAAATATATATTTCTCCAATAAGAGATACAATGTGATCAGTTTTTGTCTCCTCTCACAAAAGGTTTCACCTGTCTCACAGCGATTACTGCAGTTGCGGTGGAATTGGCACGGCACTTCACTATGCCACGGAGTGTATGTATACACTGTCTTGGCATATGAGGAAGCCAGCGCCAAACTTCGAACAAGAATGCCTGAAAAGGGTCGTCCTCGTCTCCAGGCATAAAATTCGTGGGATTATGAAATTCATTAACTGAAACAGAGATCTTTTCCATCCTCCCTAGCCTTCAACTTCCCAGCGAGCTGAACTAAGTAGCTCAATCACCGGACATTTCCCTTTCAAATAAACGAAAGGTATTTCAACATCTAAAGAAAAGAAGACTATTACGAACTAATAGTGTAAAAGTGAAAATGCCTGTGCTGTGCATAGTGTATATATTTCCTTCTTTCTGTTTATTTTGTTTTTCTTTTTCTTAAATAAAATTCCCGTGTCTTGCCCATCAAACCGTTCAGCGACGGTCTAGTCACGGGTACGGGGGTAAGAGACGGCGTTCTGTTCTGTCCTCTCAGAACAACTACCGTAGGCGATTGTCTTGAAGAAGAGAATATCACCCATTTTGACTGACCAGCTTTCTCCCTCAATTTGAACTCTGCTGAGCATGTATGGGTCATGCTCAGGCGACAGGTTACAGCACACTGTCCACCTCCTAGATCTCTTCCAAAATTTCACATAGCACATATAAAATATTGGGAATGCAAACAGCAAGAAACCTTGGATAATTTAGTGATTAGAAGGCCCAGTCATCTTGTCTCTGACTGTCTTGCGGATCAAGCAAGTATACATCCTTTGTACAATCATAAAAATCCTGTTGTGTCTGTTTTACTCGACGAGTATTTCAACCAGACTAAACTAAAGGCATTAATTTTATCCCTGCTCGAGGGAGAAGTTTAGTTAATTCATTGGGTTGTGTGTTACATAAAGCATGTTTTTTGTACCTTCCTTTCCAGCGGAGTTCTTAATATCTGCCTTCTCATCATTCGTAAACTGTCTGAATTTTCTGTAAGCTACCAGGAATTTAAATTGACTAGGTCTGAAAATAAAGTGTACTGCTGCCGAACAACTTCCAGTGGTTCTTATATTTGTGGTTGTGGTTTTCGTGTCTCCTGATACTTTGTGTGTTAAATTTAGAATCACCCTGTATAGATATATTTGATGCAATTATTATTGGTGCCACAAACCATTTTTTGTTTTCCTTATATGTATGAAAATTTCGAATATAATTTTTAAAACTTGTTTAAGTAAGAATTGCTTAAAAAATGTCACAAATACAATTGAAAACTAGGAATTAATGAAAGAAGTCCGTCCATTGAATACAGTTTTTATTTTATCCAATATGAAAAGAACATTTAATTCTTTTTTCATATTCGTATTGAAGGCGTTTAGATAATTGTTCCTGTTAAAAGCGATTAAATTTCTAGTATTTAAATTTTTGTGAAAATGGATGCATATCATGTTCAGTTTTTCAAGAAGTTTCATTCTTTTATAAACAGAAAGATAAAAATCATTAGGTAGGCTAAAAAATGTATACACACTTTGACGAAATTTTTGTAAACAGTTAAAATATACATGAAAGTTTCAAAATTCAAATTTCTAAATACAAGTTGTGATATACAAGAGGATGGCATACAAGAATATGAACACCTTTGGATTTGCACATTTTTTTCGAATATCTTCCGAAAGGCTGAATGGATTTTCCTTTAATTTCGACCATGTAAAAAAGAGGCTTAAACTCAAAGTGGAGATTCGGTGACTAGAGTATTTAGGGGACAGCCCTGTGAGGTCTTCCCTCGCCCTGAAGTTCCCACATGAAAAGACCACCTATGAACCTTTAGGGACTAGAAGAGAAAAAGCCGCGATGTCATCTAGAGTCATAAAACTACAAACGACCTTGCGCAACCACCGGGCTAAAATACCGCACATGGGGTTGACCACCTCAGAGACCGTCAAAAGAACTCTTAAAGTTCCGACCCTCTGCCAATGAGCAGATGAGAAAGAAAGCGAGGCTAGTGGTTGGAATCTGCGGTCAGCAACCCGGCAAATCCCTGAGACTTAACCTTTCGGCCACACCTCATAGTTCTGGGCGAAGGACTTCATAATTTGTAGTTTTGGAGAACTGAGAGAATCGATGGAGAATTGATTTGGAGATTGATTCGAGATTCGAGACTCGATTCTCGAGATCGGAGAAGATTGAGAAGTCATATCTCGGAGCGAGATTCTGCACTTGTACGGGCGTTCTTAGACGCCGTGGAATTGAAGCCAACCCTTGCCTAGATAGATCCTTTGGAGAGCTGCAACGCATTAGAGCATTCCTTTAAGGAATCGCTAGAAAGATAGTGAGCATCGAATACCTCACTGACAATTACCGACTTGGTAACTCGTATAACCCTTTGGTGGTTACCTTGATAAATTGAGCGTCGATTACCTCAATTTCCTCTTCCGGCCGTTCCGATTATTCATTACACGTCGATGTTCAAGGGCAGTTCGTCCAGCCCTTCTGAAGAAATTAAATTTTATATAATATAAATCTAAATGTAACTTGTTATATATGATCTTACATAAACAAAGTAAACAAGACATATCATGAAGCCAATCATATACTAAAATTCATAATTTAAACAATACAACCAAATCTAAAACAAAATCTAAAGAATTGAAAATACTATAGATACCATGAACAAAAATTAAATTTAAACATTTATGTCAACATGTAAAACACTCTGTTGTTATTAAAAGTATTGAAAAAAGGTAATCCATATATGGAGTTTTCAACAATTAATATAGCAGCTTGGCTGTGGACAAGTTTAAGCCAGGTTAAATTATATATATATACACACTATATGCCCAAAAGTATCCGGACACTTGCAGATTTTCACATTTTTTATAATTTCTCCGGAATAGTTTAACTGACTTCCTTTGAATTTCAGACATGTACGGAATAGACAATAACTCACATTTTACATTGAAGATTCGGTCCTGAGAGCAATCAGGGGACCGTCTACAAACTGATGAAGACAAAAAATTTTGGTCCAACCCCCTTGACAGAACACTGATAACACGATGAAACTTTCAAAAATGGTAATGTTTAATGTGCATAATATTTACATTAATTTTCGTAAACTCAGCACAAATATTTCGGAAGATATAAAGGTTTTCTTAAAAAATCTCAAATTTTTCCACTTGTTTTTTGCTTATCATATGCAGAGTTTTCTGTTAAATTATACGAAACTTACAGAAAAGATGACAATATGTTACAGAAGCATTGTATAAAACTTTAGAAAATAAGTTTTGAATATTAAAGGAATTATGAGCATTTTTAGTAAAGAATGTTTTACTGCGCATGCGCGAAACATAGTGTAATTTTTCTTTCACAACTTTAAAGCCAGATATATGGGGCAACTTATATAAAAAAATTCAGTTCAATATCTTTAGTATTCAGAAATATATCGGCATTACAACGAGCAGAGTTTTAGCTCCTGTCGAAGAGAAGCTAAAAGATGAGGGGTTGCACACAAATTGATAATTTTTAAACTTATATCTTTAAATAGTTATATTGAATTGCACAGTGGTTAGAATTTGCTGAATACCCATGAACATATCTAATATTCGTAAAGAATAAAAAAATATATATGTAGAATTATTAAAATATTTTAAGAAAAGAAATTAATTAGATAAAAAATCGTTTCGCCATAAATGAAATATATTTAAAAATATCGTTTGGCCGTAAAATTGTAATATGTAACTTGTTAATTATCATGTAAATAATATAATTAAAGTAATAAAATTTTTGTTATTTATAGTGTCTAATTAGCTGGAATTTAAGTTATGCACCCAATTGATAAGTTTTCATGTGTGTTCAGCAATTGCATATAGTTGGGCATATAGTGTATATATATATACACTATATGCCCAAAAGTATCCGGACACTTGCAGATTTTCACAATTTTTAGAATTTCTCCAGAATGGTTTAGCCGACTGCCTTTAAACATCGGACATGTAAAGAATAGACGATAACTCACATTTTACAATGAAGATTCGGTCCTGATGGCAATTAGGGGGCCGTCTACAAACTGATGAAGACAAAAACATTTTTGTCCCACCCCGCTTCACAAAATACCGATAACAAGATGAAACTTTCAGAAATGGTAACGTTTAATGTGCATAATATTCACAAGAATTTTCGTAAACTCCACACAAATATTTGGGAAGATATAAAGGTTTTCTTAAAAACTCTCAAATTTTCCCACCTGTTTTTTGCTAATAACATGCAGAGTTTTCAGTTATATTATACGACACTTACAGAGAAAGACGCATTTATAAGTTGTAGCAGCTACTTCAGAAAGAATGCTTAGCTACAGAAATTGGCGAGCAGTTTTGCTATTAGAGACAGCATGTAAGTGAACATATGGAGCTTTTTCTTTCTTTCATTAAAGCTTAGATATATAGGGTTGAGTACACTAGTTCAATATCATTAGTATTCCAGAAAGATAATGGTATTTACATAAACCATAGAATTTTAGCTCCTGTCGAAGAGAAGCTAAAAGATGAGGGTTGTACACAAATTGATATTTTTTAAATTTATAATACAAATAGTTTATATTGAATTGTATAAAGGTTAGAATTTGCTGAATACCATGAATTGCCACACATCTAATATTCGTAAATAAAAAAAAATATATATGTAGAATTATTAAAATATTTTAAGAAAGAAATTAATTGATAAAAAAATCGTTTCATAAAATAAATATATTTAAAAATATCGTTTGGCCGTAAAATTGTAATATGTAACTTGTTAATAATCATGTAAATAATATAATTTCAAAGAATAAAATTTTGTTACTTATAGTACCTAATTAGCTGGAATTTAAGTTATGCACGTAATTGATAAGTGTTCATGGGTATGCACAAAATTCTAACCTCTATACAATTCAATATAACTATTTAAAGATATAATTTTAAAAAATATCAATTTGTGTACAACCCCTCATCGTTTATCTTCTCTTCGACAGGAGTTAAAATTCTGCTCGTTGTAATGCCGATATCTTTCTGAATACTAATGATATTGAACTGAATTGTTTTATATAAGTTGCCCTATATATCTGGCTTTAAAGTTGTGAAGGAAAAATTACACTATGTTTCACGCATGCGCAGTAAAACACTATTTACTAAAAATGCTCATAATTCCTGTAATATTCAAACATTCTTTTCCGAAGTTTTACACAAATGCATCTTTAACATATTGTCATCTGTTCTGTAAGTGTCGTATAATATAACAGAATACTCTGCATGTTATTAGCAAAAAATAGGTGGGAAAATTTGAGAGTTTTTAAGAAAACCTTTATATCTTCCCAAATATTTGCGCTGAGTTTACAAAAAATCCTGTAAATATTATGCACATTAAACATTACCATTTCTGAAAGTTTCATCTTGTTATTGGTATTCTGTGAAGCGGGGTGGGACAAAAATGTTTTTGTCTTCATCAGTTTGTAGACGGCCCCCTAATTGCCATCAGGACCGAATCTTCAATGTAAAATGTGAGTTATTGTCTATTCTTTACATGTACGATGTTTAAACGCAGTCGGTTAAACCATTCTGGAGAAATTCTAAAAAATGTGAAAATCTGCAAGTGTCCGGATACTTTTGGGCATATAGTGTATATATATATGCAAATCTGAAAATGTCCCGATTCTTTTCATAGTATATTCTTTTCAAAGTTTAATTCTAATTCGTTCTACTTTCTGTTCTTGGCAGTTTGGTTGGCTTATTTGCTGTCTGAGCGAAAATCACGGATTATATTCTAAGTAAAGCTAAGTTTGAATCTTAAGTTTGAGTGGAATACTATTTCTCTCCCTATTAATATTAAAGATTTGTAAAGATGAATTGCCTTATGTAAACAAAACTTTATATAAGGCAATCGCCGTCTAAACGCTCTCTTTCAGTTACGAAATAGTATTCTAAAAGAACGAAGAATCAAATTTTTCTAAATCGAACCCACTTAAAAGTACTTTTAGGCCATTCAATTCAGTACTGACGATAAAATGATACACATGAAGTTTGCAGTTGTCAAGCAAACAGCAATAATCTTTGATTCCTAGAATCGGAGTTGGAAGCAATTCATTTAAATACTATATTTAGACTACATTTACGAGTTTCTGCGAATGAATTTGTAGCTAAGTAAATATTGGATATTTTAAGGACTACGTTAGTTTGTCGTCATCCGACGTCCCATTTTTAACAGACGCCTCTTCTGAGTTAATTTAAAATTGTAAATCCGGAAATATGCTCAGTATTTTTCAAATATGATCAAAAAGTATGATTTTCGAAATATGACCACTGGGCGATGTATGACAGTTGACACCTGTTTAAGGCGTTTAGAATACATACCTGCTCGTAAGAAGAGGTAAAATTGAAGAAATGGAACACGACGGCTTAGACACGGAAATGAAATGTAACTGTCCTATAAATAGGATTCTGGGATAGGATAGGATTATTAACCATATGACAGTCTAAAATTTCCCAAAACTAATGAGCATCATCAGTTTTGACAATTAATTTCATTGACAATTGTAGCTTAACTAAACTTTTTCCCTGCCTTAGTTCCTAAAAATGGTTTTAATAATTTGTTTTATCAGAAACGACATCGAAAATAAAAACGAATAATTGAAAACGAAAATGAACATCCAGACAATGGTTTAACCCTTCAGCCGGCTTTGAGATTACTACGTTTAACGAAATTGTCACGCTAAAAGAGAAGGTTATTCTTCAAGTTGTGAGGTTTTGGACAAAAGGGTTTCAACCCCCTTTTGTGGTCATTTTCGCGCCGTAGGGGGTCTATTAGACCTGTTATCGTTCAACAGTGACAGATGACTTCTAATCTCGATTCTTTGTTGACAGAATCCTTTGTTAGAAGACCTTTCTTTGAGTATTCTCAGAAAAGTTCGTCAAACTGACCCTCCCTTGACCATAGACACTCCCTCACATTATGTCGCCGAGTGACACCCGGGGGAAGAGAAAAACTTATAGAAGGAAAATCTCGAGTCTGACACTTATATGGAACTTTTCTTTCCCGAGACAGTCTCGGGTCTGCCATTATGAGAGGAAAAAATTCACTCAGATATCTCGGGCCTGACGCTAGGAGGGTTAAAACAGTTTAAAATGCAATTTTTGAAATACAGGAGTGGCGTTAGAGTCTTTCCCGACGGGGGGTACGACCTGCTGAATGGGGGGAGGGGTGTAATAAAATTGGAATCAAATTTTCACCAGATCCTTATTTATTTACTAAATACCCCGTTGCGTGAACGAGGCACAATATTCCCCAGCGGGGGGCGGGCACATTATCCGTCACAGGGAGCCATTCCTATTAGCACAAGATATTGTGCGTTATCCTCACGATGTCATTCGGTATTCTTAATACCGCACAATATCGTGAGGTTATCGTAGCAATATTGTACAGCATCTTGTGCTAATAGGGATAGCCTTTTCCGGCTCCCCCACAGGCGCCACCCGTGTCGAAATAAAAGTGCAAATACGTTGAACGTAGGAAAGGTTTGATCAGCTAGAAAATTTAGGTCAAACGTACGTTTTCAGTGCAGAATATGCCAATATTTTTAATGATGTAGTGAAAGAATATATCCAAGAATAAAGTCATGGCAATCTTGGTCGATCACTAGAATTAAACAAAAAAAAATTCAGTAACCGTTTTTTTTTCGGGAAATAAATACGAACATAGATGCGGAAATTAACTTAATGCTGAAATATTATTGAGGGTTTAAAGAAAAATAATAAAATGCAATGTGTGAGATTTTGTGTTAATTTTCAGTAACATAGATAGCAGGATCTTATGCCTAGAGCTTCTAGTTTTGAATTAATTCACCTTCATACAATTTTACTTAACTCGACTTGTTCATGTATGTAAAGGTTAAATTTTTAAATCGATATTTCGTTCACTTCCTGCTAGATTTTTTGCCTAGACTTGTCTGTATTCTGGATGATACTGCACGATTTTAATTAATTTTAATAATCTGCTTAATTTTATGTTATTCAATAAATTTAACCACTTTTTTACTCCATGCAAGAGTTGATAATTGGCATTGAATTTCAGAAAAAAATTATACTATAAATACCGTACTATTTATAGTAATTAATTATGAAATATTTAACAATAAAAGGTATAAAACAAAAGAAATAAAAAAAATTAAATACCAACATTTATTGGTGCACTTTTAACGAAATTTTGGGAGTCTAATCAAAAACTTAAGAAGCTGTCGCGCAGAAAGCAATATGATAAATACGTTAAGCTATAGCGAATATGATTAGAAGGCATATTCCTAAATATTCATTAAAAATTGAAATACGTTATAAATGTGATTCAAATTCCAATTTATTTAATATGTTTCTATCAGGGCTCTACGATTTTACATTTTTACTTTCAACCAATAATTTGTTGTAAAATATTTTCTACTTTATTATAGCACACATATAAAAGTATGTGTTTTTCCAAATTTATTTCTGTTTTTCCATGCTATATTGTTAATGCATCTACCTATTGCAAATCAAATAATTTTATGAAGTAATGTATCTCCGGATGCCATAAAATTCTCCCATATATGTGCATACATTGCTTGATTTGCGCAAAGCCTCGTTATTGGTGATTAGAGAAGGCAGAAATTTGATCAACGAAAAGAAATGTTTGGTTTTCATTGGTCTTTTTACTTTCTCGTCTACGAAGTATACAAAGAGAAAGTATTGTAATCGTCAAAAAATCCGAACTCGAGATTGTGACGGATCTCCACGTTTTAGTCCTCCCTGAGTCCGAAAAACACAATTTTGGAATTATGTCTGTGTGTCTGTCTGTGCGTCTGTCTGTCTGTGAACACGATAACTCGAAAATTATTAGAGCTACGGATATGAAATTTGGTATGTGGTCTTTAAACATAATTTGTAGGCTTCTATCAAATTTTGGACAAAATCCTCCAACGGGAAGTCTGTCTATCTCTATGTCCGCGATCATGTGAACGCTATAACTCAAAAACTTGAATAGCTAGATGGATAAAATTTGGTGCACAGTTTTATCGTCATGAATGTAGGTCCGTATAAAATTTTGGGCCAAATCCGTCAAAAGGTGGACTGTCTGTCGGTCTGCATAATCGCATACTTGTTAGCATTCGTTTCAAAACTGATCTCCATGCGCATGCGTACTTAGCAATCACTGGTACCAAGCGGGAGGATTACGTCACTTTTCCTTGAGACGGAGTTTGTGATAGATATGTTTTATGTCCTTTTTTGTTTTCGCTCCCTCGTATAATAGCGGATCTTGCTGGAGTGTGATGGAAAATAAATATTGCTAAGTTTTAATACATAGGCATCACTTTTAATATGATTCTTCACTTAAATATTTTACAATCACTATAATCTGCAATGAAAAACCTTCTGATATTTGTTGCATTCTGGATTACAGTAGGTTCGATTTTTTTTTATCCACGCAAAGAGAGGGGAAATGACAAATTTTTGAGCAGCATACGAGAAAGTTTATGGGAGGCCACTCCCACTGGTTAATCTAGCAATAAACAACACGAAATTTACTGAAAAACATTCTACGAAAGATTTGTTCTACGACAATGAGAGCAACAGCAAGAGAGGAACGGAATTTATCGTAAAAATGGAGGAAAGGAAACGAAAGGAAAGGCCGAAATCCATAAAAGCAATAAAAGTAACGGCCGAAAGTTGCAGAAAAAGTTAGAGGAAAAAATGCGCGAGTAAAGTTTCTCTTTTTAACGGAAAATAAAAAGGCAAAGGCACCGTAAACTTTTCTGTGCAATCGTGTGTCTCCATTGAGCACGCATTCCGGCAGCCAGATCGTAAACACAGGAGCTTAAGCAGAAGGAAGTGTCTCTTCTCTGTTTATTTACCTGCCTTGAAAAAAAAGAAATCAGGTGCTAACTTTTTTGTCAAATGTCCTCTTGGATTTGTTTCAGATGAATCGGTTGGATTAACATTCTAGGGATCGATTATAGTATGGAAAAACATCTTCGTTCCTAGGTTTGTGTAATTTTATATACAGTCGACTCTCGTTATAACGACCACACATTATAAAGACCATTCCATTATAACGACCAGTGATGAAATCCCCAACTGTGTTTCCCTATGCACTCTATGTTATTTTACTTCCGGTATAACAACCGTCCAGTGTCGTCTAATTCCAATACAACGTCCGAATTCAGAGGACACTCTTCCCGGTATTTTTCCAAAAAGAACATGTTTCTGAACTTAAATGACCTTGGTTATTGTATTGCCTAGCTTCGGTTTGGTTTGTGTAATCTTATATATAGTCGACGCTCGTTATAACGACCACACATTATAAAGACCATTCCATTATAACGACCAGTGATAAAATCCCCAACTGTGTTTCCCTATGCACTCTATGTTATTTTACTTCCGGTATAACGACCGTCCAGTGTCGTCTAATCCCAATACAACGTCCGAATTCAGAGGACACTCTTCCCGGTATTTTTCCAAAAAGAGCATGTTTCTGAACTTAAATGACCTTGGTTTTTGTATTGCCTAGCTTCGAAGATGTAGAGTCTTTAAATCAACACTCACCACAGCGCGGAAAATAGAATAGCCTAGAATAAAAAAAGTTTCAAGTGCTATTGCGACTTTAAAATGTTTTTTGAACGGTAAGAAAATGAAGAACATTATTTTTCATCTTTAACTGAAATGGAAAATTATGTTTTGCAAAAATCACATATGCAGAAAAGACAAACAACCATTTCCGGTTTTTTTTTCAGAAAATAAATGTTTTTAAAGTATATGACACCCTTTATTTTCTACTTTAAAATCTGTTTTCGAAATATATTTTTAATTGATAAAAATAATTTGAGTATTTACTTGGAATCTCTAAAAATCGTCTATTTTTACGGAACTGTTGAGCTTCCATGTGAATATTTTTAATTATATCCACTATAGCGACCACTCGTTATAAAGACCTTTTGCTGTGGGACGCAGAGGATCGTTATAACGAGCGTCGACTGTATTTAAAAAATATCCTAAATTAATAACTATTTTAATAAAACCCAACTTCCTATGCATTCTTTAATTTCTCACAACATCCCATAAATGATTTTCTTTACATTTCGTCAACATCCATGATCGTGTTGATACCATTTAAATTGATTCTTTAAAATTAATTTCTAAACCAATTTTTTTTAATACAGACATGAAAGGAAACAATATATTTCCTTAATAAGCCTGCACTGCTATCAACAAATATTGAGTTTGTGCCTAAGTGAACACATTTTATGATAAGTAACTTATTATAAGTATATTATTATTAATAACAATTTCCTCTTTACAAATCTTAAAAAAAATATTGAAGAATTTGCCTTTAAAATATTGTGGGCCACCAGCCGCAGCCGAGTACCTGTAGATGGCGCTGCCATCGCGAGTGACGTCAGAGAATCAAGCTGCCGAGAACAGTGGAAGACGACGAGGCGGTATGGATGAGGTTGGTTTGGTTTCTCAAGACCAGAAGACGATATGAAACGACGCGACGATTTGAAAGACGATATACGATGCTAATGAGTGCCATCCTTATCATATGACGGACTAGAACTGTTTCAATTGTACATAGTTGTAAATAATGAATCTTCAAAATGTAGACTTAATCCTGATAATATAACGAATTAGATTGATTAACTGTGTATTCTTTTATGGAATCAATCACTCTTGCTTGATGACAGCCTACAATATTCGATCTTCAAAATTCAGGAAACTTTTGAAATCTTTGATTTCATATGAGAGACTACTCCAATGAATCACATACCTAAATTTTTTATTTAACCTTAACGAATTCTAAGCGATCGTGTATGCTTTTGTGCGAATATTTTTTCCCTTAACCCTGTTGGGTGGGGTATTATGCATATTCTATTTTTACTTTTCTCCCAAGATTGGTAAAGCATGTTATTTTGAAAATTTTCGTGTAGATTTTTTTCCTCAATCCTGTTGGGTTTGGTTTCCAGTATATTGCTTCTGTTTGCTTCCCACACAAAATCAGAAAAGTGTGTCATTCTCCGAGACGTATCAAGATTTTCACTCTTAAGTTTGGCCTGGGAAATAGAAACATAAATTAAATTATACAATGGTAACGAATAATATCTCCTGGTGTTCGATCTTCACTATCGGAATAGAAGTCACACACGAAATTTCAAACATCATTTATTGATAACTTTGCCATATATATGTTACTCTAAGAAAATAGATAAATAAAAAAATGCAATGAGAGATATAAAGAAATATTTATGTTTAAATGCCTTTATTCAACTTAATTTGTTCTATGTTTTTAAAGATTGAATTTTGAAATGGATTTTTCACTCACTTCATGTAGAGCTTGAATTTTGAAATTTTATATTTTTATATATTCTCAATGACCATGCATTTTTTCAAGCAACATGTTCTTACTTTGACTTTTTCGATTAATATAACTAAAGTTTGATTCCATACAAGTGGCTCGACCTGGTATACAACTTGAGAAAATTTAATTTTAAGATTCCATTATATTTAAAATAAAGAAGTGTAAATCGCAGACTTAAAATTAGAAAAAAATTTAAAAACAGAAGAAATTCCACATTTTAAATGCTAATAAAATTGTCGATTTAAAAACAGTTTTTATTAAATTTATCATTTCAAATCGGCTCTTGATGTTTAAAATCAAATTCTAATTATCTCCTCAGTTATGAGAACTGAGAGACGACTAATTATGAAAGTTGTCAGTCAAAACGCGATTTTAAGACACAAATAAAAACTTAGAAAGACTGTCAACTTTCAGAAAATTTGTGTTCTTAATACTTGAATATTCAAGAAATGAAATGGGGCAAATTCATTCTCACGTGCGTCGCTCAAATTTAAATTTCGAAATCTACTCTTGAGAAAGGCAAAATGGAGGTCACAGCAGAACATAAGACAGTGCGAATCTGACAGCCAGTTAACAGCACATAACATCAAGCCACGTGAGTTGACTCCATTGTACTGCAGTTTAGATTTCAAACTACTAAACATTAGGAGAAATGAGACAGATTTAACAAGCAATCGATTTAAATGTCATGGATCAGTCAGTCATAAAAAAGATATACGAGTTGACAATTAAAACTGCCGAAGGACATTTTCAGTGGCCATTAAAAAAACCAGTGGGAGTGGCCTCCCCTAAACTTTATCGTACACTGTTCAAAAATTTGTCATTTCCCCTCCCTTTGAGTGGATAAAAAAAATCGAACCTACTGTAATCCAGAATGCAAAGAATATCAGAAGGTTTTTCATTGCAGATTATAGTGATTGTAAAATATTTAAGTGAAGAATCACATCAAGAGATATGCCTATGTATCAAAACTCGGCAATATTTATTTTCCACCGCACTCCAGCAAGATCCGCTATTATACGAGCGAGCGAAAACAAAACAGGAGATAAAACGAATCTATCATAAACTCCGTCTCAAGGACAAAGTGACGTAATCCTCCCGCTTTCTACCAGAGATTGCTAAGTACGCATGCGCATGTAGATCAGTTTGGAAGCGAATGCTTAACAAGTATGCGATTATACAGACCGACAGAAAGTCAACCCTTTGACAGATTTGGCCCAAAATTTTATACGGACCTACATTCATGACGATAAAACTGTGTACCAAATTTTATCCGTCTAGCTACTCAAGTTTTTGAGTTATAGTGTTCGCATGACCTCGAACATACAGACAGACTTCCCGTTGACGAAATTTGTCCAAAATTTGATAGAAACCTACAAATTATGTTTAAAGACCACATACCAAATTTCATCCCCGTAGCTCTAATAGTTTTCGAGTTATCGTGTTCACAGACAGACACACAGACAGATATACATAATTCCAAAATTGTGTTTTTCGGACTCAGGGAAGTCTAAAATGTGGAGATTCGTCAAAATCTCGAGTTCGAATTTTTTGACGATTACAATACTTTCTCTTTGTATACTTCGTATACGAGAAATTAATAAAATGATTTATCAACACGTTATTTCCTGGATTAAAATTCGAATGCTCAAGAAAATTACTAAGTCTTACGTAAAGAAAGGGATTATAATTCATTTTAATATTTTTTTATGTTGATATTTTTTAATATGCCAAACTAATTAACTTTAAAACGATAAAACTAAAATAGATCTTTAAAAAAATGTTCATGAACCAAAATGATAAGTCTCTTAATAAAAATGATCGCTGAATAATGATTCTGAATCTTTAATGCGACTATAGTTATCCAGTGTCTTTTAAACAATCTCAAAATATATTGAAAAAGAGAAAAAGCTGATAATTTCTATTTGATGGCATCATAACAGTTGTTCATATCAAACAACATTTGTTATTAAGTCACGTGAAGTGACTCCATTGTAGAGCAATTTAGGTTCCAAGATACTAAAGATTAGAATTTATTCATTACAGTTATTCATATCAAATCTTTTTCAATTTCTTCTATTAGTTCACACTCTCCCTATATATATATCTTGTTCAAATTTTCAATCGTTAATAAAATACTTTTTATTCATCCACTCAAATTCAAATACATTTTTTTTAAACTTGTAGTGGAAGACACTTGATGTTAATACAATTTCTTCAAATATTAATTCATTAATTAAATTTAATTAATTAATTTTAATTTTATATGGGAGAAAAAAATTTCTAAAATAAAATCTTTCTTTGTTGACCTAAGTAGGAATTCACTTAATTTTTTTTATATTACTTCTTTGTAATTACATCTGATTTTAAATAAATCATGTATTTCAAGTTATGTTGTACAGTGAAATAGCTTTCAAGCAATAAATCTCTCCAATAAAAAACTCATTTTAACCAGCAGCATTACGGCAGCTACCATTTCAGCTGCGATTTAGTTCAGGTAGGATGAAAATTAAATGGAAAAAAAAAACATTTTCCATTTAAAAGTCTCTCTCTTTTTCTGAAGAACTCTCGAATGGGCTGTAAGTTGGAATATATTCTCCGAGTTCTGCCATCAGTTTCAACCCCATCTGTCATTTAAATGCCGAGAATTCGCAATTTTGTTCACTTAGCGAAATTGCTGCAAACCATTAACAGCTACTTATTTGGCTAATTGATGAAATTTCATACCTTCCGCAAGACCACTTATCTCGTTCACGGGAATTGGAAGCCCGAGGCCCCAGAATGGAATTGGAAAATCGATCAGAGAATGACTCTCTGGATCGACATTAGAAGAATATTTTCGCATCAGATGTTACATGTGCTGACTTCTCTTAACAGGAGGGTGAGCTAATAATAAGCGTTTTAAGTTTTGAATGAAATTAATCTTTGTTTGCAGGTAACGGAGATCTTATATTACAGATAGCGGTGAAATGGAATTCAAGTATGGACATTTCGTTATCATGATTTTACATTTTGACAATTAATATTGTCATATACGGGAATTTGAGCTATCAATGCATATACAGAAAAACCCGCATAACGAGCATAAATCGTACCAGAAGCTTACTCGTTACGAAAAACAATTTTTCCCATAGAAATTAACATAAATGCGATAATGTGTTCCATGTCGAAAAAATACTCGTTTATGTACAACGTTTATTCAAAGAAAATTATTTACTATATTGTTAAGGAGCCTGAATCATCTTATCTATTATTAAATCAATCTAAAATGCGATAATGTGTTCCATGCCGAAAAAATAATCAAACAAGTTTGTGGAAAACGTTTATTGAAAGAAAATTATTTATAAGATCGTTAAGGAGCCTATATCATCTTCATCTTGTTTATTATTAAATCAATCTAAAATGCGATAATGTGTTCCATGCGGAAAAAATACTCAGAGAACTTTGTGGAAAACGCTTTTCCAAAGAAAATTATTTATAAGATCGTGAAGGAGCCTGAACCATCTTCATCTCATATTTTATTCAGAATCATCCATCATTGAATGCGGATAGGATTTTCAGAATGAAAAGCGGAGTGAGTACTAACACGGACTGATGTATATGTTTTGTTATCCTTATTGAAAGAAATAAGTCAATTACATTACGTCATTGACTCAAATACGTCAGTCAACTCGTCACGTCACTCAAATACGTCACATCATTTGTTACGTATCGTATCAACAACTGTAAATACATAACAGAAAAATCCTTTTAAAAAAACCATGACCTCAAATATTACTGGAATCAAAAAATGAAAATAATCAAAGTCATTCGTTCCATTCAAAACGATTATTACTAGGAAAAAGAAATGAAAAGAAAATATTTCTTTCGATTAACAGTTAAAACGGGTTACAATTGAAAGTGCACGCACAAGTATTAGACACCAAATATGATAAGAATTAAAGCTCCGTGGATTTGACAGTAGCGGGCGCAGAATCCGGGAATTCTCTTCTCCTCTTCACACGTTAAGCAAAACGTCTCTCCTTAAGGGATTCATTTTTCTATAATTATTTTGCTGGTTATGCGAATCACTCGTTATGTGAGATTTCACTGTAGTTGAGAGCTCTTGTGTGTATTACCGAAAAAAGATTTAAGCTCTTAAATTTATTATTTTTTTAATTTTTCCCCTCAATCATTAGGATAAAGAAGAACAAAAATCACTTTCAGGGCAATAAATCACCAGGATAATACATTACATTACACCACCTGCATCCCCGTGTTTAGAGCCATTTGGCTCCTTTCCGGTTTGGATGGATGGAGGTGAATTTTATTTTTTAAGAAGGGACACAAAAACAAGTAACAGGTACATGAACAAATGAAAATGAAAAAGAAACATACACTGGACAGAACAACATAGAAAACAATACAAAATAGAAAAAATACGTAGAGGGGAAAAATCATAAGTAGCCGGAAGTATGTGTGAGTCCGGGTGGATGAGTGCTCAATTATTATCCTCTACAATGAGATTGTTCTCATCACGTATGAAACGCATTAGAAGTCGAAGTCGGGTTCTTGAGAAGTTGTTCGTGAGAATGTTTTTCAACCACTGTAATTTAAGTGACACTGTTGGAGTTTGGAAATGCCAGGAGAGGGTAAACGGACATTTTGTGGCATAGTGAATTGGTTCTCCTTTCTCTCCGCACGAGCAGAGAAAAAGGAGATCCAATTCCAGGATAATAGCAATTTTAGCTTACAAATTTATGTGAGTAGTTGAAAGAATAAAAAGAAGCCAGAATAGCTCAGGAATGAACAAACTCAGGTGAGGCGAGTTGAAATGGAAATCACAAAACATTATGAGAATTAAACTCTCTATTTGTCTATGCATAAAGCGATGCATTCCCGTTGTTCCAATCTGGAATTTTCGAAACACGGAAGGGAAAAAAATATCATGAAGATCGAAAACCTATACATTTGGAGCAAATGGATTAGAAGTGGTGGAATTCCAAAGAACTCAAAATCCAAATAACTCAACTCCATTCGCCGATTCCAATTTGAGACGTCAATGCGTGGGTAGCGGTAAAACAGAGGATCTGCCTACATTGCGACCTCGCGTCCAGGCTAGAAATGAAACTATAAACCCCCGTGTGTGGAAGGAGGCGTGAAAGGCGGGAGGAATTCTGCGACTTTGAACCTTGTCTCAAAACAAACTTTGGAACATCCGTGAATATTTTGTCTACTTTTTCGACTAAAATGAGTGGAATACAAACCAGTTCTTGGGACAAATGGCTTAACCTTTCTTCATCGTGAATACTAAGCTTTACACTTGAGCAATTCATGGTTAGACAGGCGCGAATCTTATTTTGGTCATTGGAACTCAGTGTGATAATCCTGTCAGTTGTAGGCATTACAAATAATGTTGCGAAAAAAATTCTGCCTCGAGTAGAAGTTAGTATAGATTTAATACCACATAAGCACAGGAATTTGATTTCTATGCAACTAACCAGCTTAAAGCTGTAATTAGCCGATAGATACCTTCATTTCCCGGTTCTATTGAACTACCACTTAAGATGTGACTAGTTTACTTACAGATGAACCGAGGATAAAATAAACTTCTGGAAGGCAGAGAGGTTGGCAATTTTCTTTCTTACAGTAAAACGCGAAAAGTGAGGGACAAAATATTTCATCTCAGTCTGTCTTTTCGAATTTGATTTAGAAATTATTTAAAGATTAAGATTCGTTTTGTTTCTCGTGTTCCTGATTTTTAATGGAATTCAAGTATATTAAAAAATATAAAAGGTAATTCGATATATACGTACATGTGTTAACCCGAGAGAATGAGCGCCTCCTTAGCGAACGTTAAAGCGCTTGGGGAGTCATAGAATGACCCAAAACTGAAATTCAACCCTGCGCTGTTAAAAAAATTTATATTTTTAGTTGGAAAAGTAACGGTTTTGACTTTTAGACATTAAAAATCCATTGCTTAACACAAATCAAATCTACTCCATTATTATATACTAATAAGGCAAGGATTTCTAGTGGGCCCGCCTCGATATATATGTTTATGCACTCTACAATTAATTGTATCATATTATCTTCGATGAGTAAGTCCCAACTTTTCACAAGACATGTCATATCTTTCACTGGTCCTTTTGCTCCAGGTAAGCGCGGCACAATATCATGACAGAGGTTTGCTTTACATACAATTTTAATGCCAACAACGGAAACCTACCCAACCGGGGAAAATTAGAATACTAGATCCCAAGAGTACGAATATTCTCCTAAACTTTGTTTTCTTCCACTGAAGGCCATCTTTTGATGAAAATCATTCCGAGTTGTTCACTTCTCCATTTCCAGAATCTGCGCCCTCTTACGATTCCGTGACATGTTCGCTGAAACTTTCATGATCTGAAAATATCTGTTCTAAATCATCCTCAGGCCCATTGTCTTCATTATCAGAGTACGAATCTTCATCAGTTTCAACTTCAGCAAGACGTTTACGTAAACGCATGGAGTCGGCATTGTGAGCAACAGGCAAACACTTCAATTTGGAAAGAAAGGCAACAAACTGACCGTATCATCCGTCTGTGATACCAAAGGAGAGACGCGTGGGGTCATTCCATAAACCCAGTAAATGAAAAAACGTTTGTTAGGAGACGAAAAATTCCGGAAATGCTTTCTAAGTACCCAGGAAAGTCAGAAGAAGGTGACAAACTCAGCTACTGATAAGAAAGGATGAATAGATAGACAGTTTTCTAAAAATCGGAGTTTCCAGAGGGATTGGGGTCATAAAATGACCCCCGCGCATGCTCTAGGATTAAGATAGATACGATAAAAGATAATTCATGAAAGACTAATCAAATAATTGGCAATTCATTATTTGAAACACGAATGTACTGGGTGAAGAAAGAGTGACCGAGAAATGAAATGGGAAAGCATAAAAATACATGAATTTGGGATTAAAGTTTTCTAAAATATTCCAATCAAGCATTTGTTTTAATATTGCGAAACGTGTTTAGTACAAAAGTGTCAGATGTAAGCATTATTGATTTAAATAAAATAATACACATAAAAATAACATGTAAACATAACGTGTAATTTTCGAAAACTTAATGTGCTGTGGGTATCATTTCTCAGAGAAAAACACATAACCCAGTTCTTTAATAGGTGATAAGCCATTTCGAATTCCAAAAGAGTCTTAAAGACCGCCATTTACAAGAAAGTGAACCACATCATATTTCCTAAAATAAATGTAGTGCAATATTAAAGATATTTGTTATTTACGTCTGACTTCACCAGTTTCGTGACATGCATTTTGGATTTCATTTCTGCAGTCTTCCACCAACGAATAAAAGATGCCACTAAAGCTTTAAACATACCAGAGACATGAATCACAAAGTTAGATTCAAACATTAAGGCTTTATTTGGAACAGAAAGAACCAACATTTCAAATCCATCTATAAATAAACCAAACGATATTTTGTAGCGTGTTCTTGATAAATGCATCATTCCTATGTAACCTCAAATCCTTCTTTAGAAAAGCGAGGTTCATCCAGAAGGTAAAGAAAGATTATTGTTTCTCAACAAAAACTAAAGATATCAAAAGAAAATATTAAGTCAACAAAATTAAATCTAATATTACATTTCTACTTAATAGTATAATTATTGAGGGAATTATTATGAAGATACTCAACTTTCTCAATTCCGATGTCGTACTTATCTCTCGAGAATGACTGAAGTCATGGCGACACTGCTTCATTTAAGGCTTCATCACTTTGAAAGTGTTTTCATTCGAAAATCAACTATATTTTTGTAAAAGGTGAAAATCACTAGGTGCCATGTTGGGTTTGTAAGAGAGATGGCCAAAAGCGTCCCTCTGGAGGCATTGAAATCCCTTTTGCACTGCTTGCTGCAGAAGTTCTCCTATCACCCACTGGTACGAGGATGGGTGCAAAAAAGTTTACAACTGTAATAAAAAATTATTTATTGACATTTGACAGAAAGTACAGAAAGGAATTAAGAGGCATAATTGATGATAACTTTTCCACATAATCACCAAATCTGTCTAGGCATTTATCTGAACGCAGGACCAACTTGTTTAATCCAGCTTGGTAGAAATCACGTCCGCATTCCTCGGCAGCTCTTTTCACATCATTGTTTAAAAGAACTTTCATCTTTTGCTCCAGATAAGTGTTTGGAACACAAATTGGGTGCCAAATCTGGGCTGTATGATGAGGATGGCTCCAGACTTCCTACTTGAACTCATATAGCACAATTCTTGGGTTTGGTGAGCAGTATGGGTATTGTCGTGCAGGAGGATAATACCGCCGCTGAGCATTCTGGGGTATTTGTCTCGGGTGGCTTCACGATGGCCCAGTAACTATTTCCTATCTCCGAAATTTAAGGTATCCGACTGCTTTAAAATCGTGGTTTCTGATGAAATTATCCAAAAACCTTTTATGACTTAATTTTGTTGCCTGTTTAACCAACTTTCAAAAACTGTCTGACTTTTTACTCTACACGAATTACAAATGGAGTTACAGCTGTTTTATTACCGAATTGTAAGCATTATTTTATGATGCATGAAAACTTTAAATGTGTTTTCTGAGAAATGATATTTTTGAGGAAAAGTGTCGACCGAAGCAATGATTTCTCAAAAAGTTATTCAAGCATTGATATGAAATTTTCTGAGATTGTATTCTGTAATATGCTAGATGTTTTCCTCTAAGAACTAAGGTCAATTTTAAAATCAAGTATTATTTTTAAGTGCTTAAATATAAACGAAGAGCATTTTTTATGAAAAATTACCAGTTTAGTAAATATGGTCAGCTATATCTCAAAACAATTTTGAAGTACAAGAAATATTTTAGCGCGTAACACAGATAACTGTTATAAAAATGTACTCCTACAAGGATTTATGCTTATTTAGAATATGATTTTGTCTATGGCTGTTAGCGTAAGGCAAATATTTTAGTCATTTTTCTTGAAATTTCTCAGTTTTTCTTTAAAAAAATATTATTTTGAAAGCCTGATTTTACAATATTTTCTTAGTTTTAAAACATATGCAGTTGAAAAATAACATTAAAAACTATATATATAAGTTATTTTTCAAAAAAATGTCTCCGAACACAGCCGGATACCTTAAGTAACACTTATCCGGAACAAAGTTCTTTTCAGTCAGTGATGTAAAAACAGCTGACGAGAACTGCCTCAATAGGTAACGACGTGATTTCTGCCAAGCCCGGTTAAACAAGTTGGCCCTGCGTTCAGATAAATGCCTAAACAGATTTGGTGATTATGTGGAAAAGTGATCGGCAAGAAGTATGCCTCTTAATTACCTCTTTTTTCTGTCTAATATTAATAAATAATTTTTATTACCCTTATAACCTTTTTTGGTCCCATCCTGGTACAAAACGTAATTCTTCTCTCGTGTATCTCACATACGAGCGCTTGCTGGAAGGTTAAGGTTCTTGTTCACTTTACTGCATTTCGGTAAGTTAATGCAGATGCAGAGCAATTTTTAAGCAGCTGCTCTGCTCATGCTTCGAAAACATTGCGACACGAGCGCTTGTTTCACAATTACTCTGTTCCTTTTAATGCTGGGCATGCGTATGGAAGAGGAAGGGCGAGTTCATTTTTTGAGAGAGGGTAACTTGCGAGTGGTACGAACGACATAGCATGGCTCCTTTTCGTGATGTCATTCCAGCATTGTTGCCACAATCAATAAAACCATATCTGTAAAAACCATACCTTGTAAAATCCAGTTAGTGTACTGTTGTAAATAAAATTTCGTTTTAATATCTTGTTTTTGTTGAAATATATACAACCGTTCTTTCTTTCCTAAACGATTCTCATTCGTATGTCGTGAGAACAAAAGTGTTTTATTATCTACATGGTGATTAGACTCCTAATACACGAGTGCAGTGAGGGATATAAATTCATAATTGTTTATCAAACAGCACTTGTACCTTTGGTAGAAGGAAAATGCTAATGTTTCATACTCAATATATGTACGGAGCCTAGTATTTTCATTTCCCGTAACTTTGGACCCTGTTTAGTAGAAGAATTATTTTAATACATAAAATATGAAAAAATCAGATTTCAGAAATAACTGTAAAAGTCTTGAACTACAAAAATGATTTTCAGATCATACCTTGTAAGTTTAAGCAGAATTTACCCAAAACTGCAACTTAACTACACACTCCAAATTGTCATGTTATTCTATACTGTTTCACCATTGATCAGAATATTTTCTGTAGTAGTGTACTAAAATTGATGCAATTTAAACAAAAATTGTTTTATTAAGTTTTCCTTCCCGAAATTTTTAATTGGATTGTCTTCCTTGAGTCGGAGTTAATACAAATAAAGTGTCGCCTTAAAAAAAGAAAACTTAGTTTCTCTATTATGAAAGGAGAGGGAGTATACTCCCTCGACTTTTATGTACATCTACATGATAGGAAATTTTTGTGTTAACATTCGTAGTCTACAGAAGAGAATCGAGTACATATTTTAGACCTCTTGCAGTTGACAGAATGTCTTTCAATTTCTGTTTAGATGTATGATCTTGTTACCAAAACCAAATAACAAGTTTCATTTATGTGGATTGTTGCAATTGTGTGATATTGTATGACGTTAAATACTGAAGAACAGATAGGTCGACTGACAGTCAACAAAATGTTTATGTATTTAAATTTATGACTATCAAACCATGTAGAAAATTCATACGAGTCATTGGTATACAATAAAATCAAAAAAAATTAGGAATTAAGTTTAAAACGTGTAAAATAATTTTAAAACGTGTTTTCAATAACAAAAATAAGAATTTCAAATAAATCAGAATTTTTAAATACTGCTTATTAACTTTCAGTTGTTGAAAATGTTATTATACATACGGGCACGACAAACTTGTAATATATAATACTATTTCCACAAAAAGTATCGCAGCTAAGATGATTTTCAGTAAAATAAATTCTAAACATTTCCACGTTTGACTTATTGGTAAAGTCTGGTTTCAAAATTAAACCAGTAATCTTACGAACAAAACCATTAGAAAAACCTTCCAATCTGTTGCTTATGATTGTAAATCAGAACATCTGAATGGAAAGCATCACCAGTATATCAATCTTAATAGCATAGAAAGGCATTTATCAAAAATGAATCGAGAACAACACATAATTGGGCTAGGTCTGTTTGAATCTCATTGAAATTGTGACCAAGCCTGTTATCTACAGCGCAACACCCCAATAGGCAAGTTCAGAAATGATGCTGAAGACAGCCGCAACTATTTTGAGCACAACAGCATTCGGAAGAGGCATACTGCATTGCGAAATTGGGTTATGCAGACACAAGAATGCGAAAGGAATGGAAGGCAATTATGGTAGCGACTCCCCGAACAGACCTTCTCTGCTATCTATAATTTACAACCTAAATCGTGTCATGTTTCTGGACGAATGAGACAGCGCCGCTTTTAAATTAAGGAAGTTTATTACAGTTAGGCGATTGTAGAACCAGAAAAGCGAATCTTGTCTTGTAAGCAAACACGCTGTGAAGATATAGTGGAATATGAAATGATGCATTATTATGGAGAGTTGATATTGGTTTAAAATTTTTATCAAGCCATTTTGTGCGAATTAGTCAGTAACAATGCTACTGAGGAATTTCAATTTTTTAAAAGTCATTTTACTGCGACCGCAGTCTTTTATGTAAATAGCAAGATTTCTAAACGATATATTTATAAATACAAAATGTCTTCTACAATTAAAGCTACTGATTATAAATTTCTTCCTGAAATGATGATTAGTTGAGTAAAGAGTGTACAATATCTACAGAAATGCAAAAATATCGGAAAACTGAAAATGTTTCCTATTTGATTAGCAATCTTACCTCATTAACTCTTTACAATATTAAATCCAAACTTTTCATTCTATGGATTGGATTAGTTAGTATTAATTTTTCTATATTAATGCCCCGTTCTGAAGAACACTCTTTTGAAGCAGGCATTGCTAGCGCCAGATAATAACCTGTGCCGGCATCACTCCTCCCACTTTCAAATTTCCACGTCCAAACTGCTGGAACAATTTTTTGTCGACAGATTTTACGTGCATTAAATCCGTATACATGGAGAAGTTCCATTTAAAATCAAGATTGGATTCATTTAATAAAGCTGCTAAATGTTGAGTCCCAGAAAGTATGTTTTGAGTAGTGATTGGTAGTGCCTCGAAAACTGCTTCGTTAATATTAAATCTTATTCCGTAAATAGTTTTGGGCGATGTAGCATAACTGCATTCCATTAGGTTACTTTAGATATACTAGCATCCCTTTTTGCAGAAGCGGAAAATCTAAATCGAGTAGGAACTTTTTGTATCGTGGACAGAAGACCATGGCTCCTAGATGCATTTCTTTTTCTTTACATTTTTGACCCAGATGCATTTCACATGCACCAAGTAGGTATAGAAGGCACATCTCTGCCCTAATCGTTTCGCTACTTTCCCTTTGACCGATTGGGTCAGCAATTTGACACTAGATCCACAATTTGACACTGGATCTACAATTTGACACTGGATCTAATCATTTCGCTGCTTCCCTTTTGAGTCCAAAATTTCATACTGGATCTGCAATTTGACCAATCTGACATACGATCTAATAATTTCGCTGCTTTCCCTTTGACCGACTGGGACCGCAATTCGGCACTAGATCTACAATTTGACACTGGATTTACAATTTGACACAGGATCTAATCATTTCGATGCTTCCCCATTGAGTCTGAAATTTAACACTGGATCTACAATTGTACACTGGATTTATTCATTTCGCTGCTTTCCTTTTGACCGATTGAGTCCGAAAAGGACACTGGATATACAATTTGACAATGAATCTAATCATTTTGCTGCTTTTCCTTTGGCAGACTGAATCCGAAATTTAACACTGTATCTACAATTTTATCTTGTTGTATTTTGTAATTATTGCGCTCACATGCACAGGTTTAGACTGAATGGCATAGAGAAGAACAGTAATTGGATTAGGCCTAAAATTTTATACAGATAAATCATTCTTCTGATCGTTCCCTTCATGGTCGTTTTTTTCCTTCGAATTTCCGGCCCCAAAAAAGCATTTTTTTTTATTGTTGAAAATTAATTTATGTTATATCTTGAATTCGAAAATCCAAAATATGTTTGTCAGAAAACATTTTTTGTTTGACCTATTGGTGGTCATACATGTCATATCCCGTTCTCTGATCTCCAGTTTTCCCTGCAATGCACCCAAGTTTGAAATTAAAACAAAACCTTCTCTGGTGATATATTTTTCAAATATATTGCTATGAGGTATTTAAGATAAATATCTCCATGAAAAGAATTGTTCTATGATATGTAAAAAAAAAAAATTAAATGGTTTTACAACCTTAGCATGAAAGCAACTTTACGATCTTTCTTGACTTTCAGAGCGTGAAAACCACATCAAAACCATTTGTTGCCGCGAAAACGTGAAAGAAGTGTGACTACTTGCACAGTCTCTCAGCCGCATTCAGAAATACAAAAAAGTAATATATCGAGACGCCTCATTAGCGACGAATTCATTTTCAACAATGGAATTTTTCTCTTCGTCACATGACATGCGCCGCCACGCACAAAACTGCCAAATGTATAACGTGCGACGCTGACCATTAAGGGGTTAAACCATACGCAGAATTTCATTTGTCTAGCTCGTGTGCGAGTTATCGTGTTCACCTGTCCTCGGACGGATTGACAATCAGCTTATTGGTGAATGATTTTAATTTGATAGAAATCTATAACTTTTACAACTAGATGAAGTTTATTATATTTTTAAATTAAGTTTTTTTTTGTTTGCGTTGTCTTGGTCACAGACAGAAAAACATAATTCGCATAATTTGCTTTTGTACTCAGGAAGGCTTAAAACATGAAGAATGCTTAGAATCTCCAGGTTGATTTGAAAATTCCGTTACTTTCACTTTGTACATCGTACATAAACAAGTAAAAATGTCCGTTACTTTCTCATCGTATACATCGTACATAAGCGAGTAAAAACGTCCGTTACTTTCTCATTGTATACATCGTACATAAGCGAGTAAAAACGTCCGTTACTTTCTCATTGTATGCATCGTATATAAGCGAGTAAAAACGTCCGTTACTTTCTCATTGTATATATCGTACATAAACGAGTAATAATGTCCGTTACTTTCTCATTGTATACATCGTACGTAAACAAATAAAATTGATATCATTAAATATGGCAATAGGGATTACCGAAAAAGATGAAATTTATCTTTTTGTTTCACTTTATTGTTATTTTTACTGATAATGAATGTATATTATGTTTTATTTATCTAGAATTATTCTAGATTCTTCTATTCTACAACATCTTTTTGCTGCCGCGGTGACCTAGTGGTACGGCTTCGACTTCGGTACCGAAGGGTTCCAGGTTCGAAACCCGATTCCACTGAAGATCTGTCGTGTATTGAAACTTTTTGCACGCTAAATAACATGTAGGAATCAAACGTCCTCCCGTGGGTGTGGTGTGGAAGTTTGGAGAGGATGCCAGCTCAGGTGTCGTACTCGTCATCTGACCGCGGTTCAAAATTAAGAGGTCTCTTCCAAAATATCCCTCGTGTTACTTTAAAACGTGACATTAATATAACTGAAGTATAGCACTACTACTGAGAATTGATAATGCACAAGATTATATTTTTTGTTGAAATAATCAAAATGAGAACATCCTTAGAAAATAATAATGGACGTGGTTACGTTGTTAATTGATTAAATAATACATGTCTGTGTGTGGAATAATGATTTTCGGTGAATGTCGAAACTTTCTTCGGACATTTCATTTAAAATCCGATGCAATAACTTAAGGACAGCTTAACGATCATTTCTAATTTTATCAGTAAAGAATTCCAGTGTTATATTAGCTGCTTATGAGTATTTGAGACATATCGTTCTTCATATTATTATCTCTCGGTCACTTCGTTCTTATGAGTATTTGAGACACATCGTTTTTCATATTATTATCTATCGGTCACTTCGTTCTTATGAGTATTTGAGACACATCGTTCTTTATATTATTATCTCTCGGTCACTTCGTTCTTATGAGTATTTGAGACATATCGCTCTTCATATTATTATCTCTCGGTCACTTCGTTCTTCTCCCAGAGACTTGAGACACGTCAATAAAAGTTAATGACAATTTCGAGAACTATTCGAAACAATTTCGAGAGAAAGAAACATAGACGCACCTTAAAAACAATTGCAAGAAAGAGAAAAAAAATCGAAGCCATTCTGCCATATTTAATTTTGAATGGATTTTTCGAAAACAAAAATTTGAACTTTTTCGTTGTCAATAATATTTCATTGTAAGTGACTCTCTTGAAGAAGACTTAGACAAGAAAGAAAGAAACTACTTCAAGATCGACTGAGATTATAAAAATGCATGGAGGAATTAAAATACAGATGAGGTATCTATTTTTAAAGAAGCGTGAGTGGCTCCATGATCTTTAAGTTGGCATTGCGCCGCTATCAGCCCCAGGGCATGAAGATTCTGAGAATATTCGAAAATAATTACTCGGACTTTCTTTGTGTAAGGCAGAAGATTTATTTCCGATTTATTCTCGTCTGTTGTCGTTTTATTAATCTTGTAATTAGGTAGCTATGCGAACAATCATTGGTTTCATGAATATTTAATCCAGAACTATACATTATTGATAAATAATAGAACTGAATTGAGTTTTCCATTTCTCTATCCCTGGAATCTGATTTCCTGTAAAAGTTACTACTACTGCTGTGAATTTTCTTCTTTAACTTACTATAAAATTTTGAACCGCAGGGAAAATCTTATTGTGATGCTTGACATGGCTCTGGTTGAGTGAACATTTCGTAAACTTTTTCATTACGACAAAGCTGTTTTTTTGGGGGTTTCATTGTGAAAGCACTTTTCCTGTGGATCGGTGTTTTGAAAATAAATTCTTCTTTGAAGAGAATACGTTCAACAGTTTTGCTTTCTTGTATACGAAAAAGCTTTAAGGTATCCGACTGTATTCGGAGACATTTTTTTGAAAAATAACTTATATACATTTTGTAATGTTTTCAACTGCATATGTTTTAAAACTATGAAAATATTGTAAAATTAGGCTTTCAAAATAATATTTTTTTTAAAAAACTGAGAAATTTGAAGAAAAATGACTAAAATATTTGCCTTACGCTAACACCCATAGACAAAATCGTATTCTAAATAATCATAAATCCTTGTAGGAGTACGTTTTTATGACAGTTATCTGTGTTATGATCTAAAATATTTCTTGTACTTCAAAATAGTTTTGAGATATAGCTGAACATAGTTACTAAACTGATAATTTTGTATAAAAAATGGTTTTGGTTTATATTTAAGCACTCAAAAATGATACTTGGTTTTAAAATTGACCTTAGTTTTCAGAGGAAAACATCAAGCATACTACAGAAAACAATCTCAGAAAATTTCATATCAATACTTGAATAACGTTTTGAGAAATCATTGTTACGGTCGACAGTTTTCCTCAAAAATATCATTTCTCAGAAAACACATTTAAAGTTTTCGTGCAACATAAAATAATGCTTACAATTCGGTAATAAAACAGCTGTAACTCCATTTGTAATTCGTGTAGAGTAAAAAGTCAGACAGTTTTTGAAAGTTGGTTAAAAAGGCTACAAAATTAAGTCATAAAAAGTTTTTGATAATTTCATCAAAAGCGAAGATTTTAAACCAGTCGGATATCTTAATCACCAACGAATTAGATCTCGATATTTTTATAAACCTCCACATGGTAGAGCTGTCTTCGTTTGAATACGGTATCTCGAAACTGAAACAAACTAGGTGAATACAATGTGAAATGTCACAGAGTGCATGTGTTTTTTATTTTTACTCTTAAAGAAGAAATGTATTGATTTATCAGTTGCTTCTGAATGAACTGTTTTTATTCTCTGGTATTACATTTTAAGCTGCACATTACCTCATCGAATTAATCTGTTTAGATAATCATCTTTGAACTTTTCAAGCAGCTTCCTACACGGGTTAAGGGTGTCCTTCAAGTCTATAATAGTCGATGAGAAACCTTTTTGGATTGTTTTAGATGATTTTCTCATTTACATCTTTTTGAAATCCTCCAATAGATTGATTTAAAAATGATTGATTTCAAATTTTTGAATCTTCACTGAATGTAATGATCTAAAACAGCGATGGCCAACCTTTTTGAGAAATGGGTTAAATTTTCTCCGTTATTTTTTTACTACCAACCTTTGGGACACTAAGTCAGTGCCGTCACTTGGGAAAGGGGGAAAGTGTGAGAATAAAGGCCCCAATAATTTGAAAACACTGAAAATGTTTTAATAGCTACACTTGACAGCTGCAGTTTTTTTTTATTCTCGCTTTTAAAATCTTCTAAAAATTTATGTTTCTTTTTAGTTTTATACAATTACACATTTATTATATAATGTTTTAATATTTTTGATTTTCTGTTCTCTATTTTATAATATAAAAAGATAAGATTATGAGAATCAACGCGTGGGTCAGTATCTGATCCCCGGGACATAGGTTGGCCACCACTGATCTAAAACTGTCTTCGTCTGAAAGTTTTTAACAAAATTTCTTTATTCCTAAAACTTAAGCAGCTAAAAATTAAAATTCGGAAAGAAAAGGAATCGCAATTAAAATTCGTCAGCATTGTAAGAGAATAATATTCCTCGTTAAGATTTTATTTATTTTCGAATACTCATGAAAAATGTTCTAATATGGCAGTAAAATATTAAATATGAATTCATTTCAAACATTCATCAAATCACTATATGAGATACTTGCATTCCAAACCATATAATTAATTAAAGAAATATCTTTAAAGAATGCAGAGAATTCTCAATTAATTGGACTCGAAGCTTCCCTCAAAGTGCTCGGAGAAAGTTAACTCGGCCGTGATGAGAAATTAATTAAGTGAAAACCACAGTTTTCAAACAAACCGTAGTATTCATTGATTCACACAAGCAGAAGCGGAAAGCAGTTCTGTTAAGTGCTTTATTTAAACTGTATTTATTAGTCTCTGAATATGAATTAAGAACTGAATACTTGTTAGATATTTTATAGAACTGATGGAGGGCATCGAAGCATCTTTGCTATCTGAACATGTAATATCTCTCTTTTAATTAACCGTAATTCTTGAAATGGGAGGGTCATGATTTAACCCTTAAGGTATCCGACTGTGTTCGGAGACATTTTTTTGAAAAATAACTTATATATTTTTTATAATGTTATTTTTAACTGCATATGTTTTAAAACTATGAAAATATTGTAAAATTAGGCTTTCAAAATAATATTTTTTTAAAAAACTGAGAAATTTGAAGAAAAATGACTAAAATATTTGCCTTACGCTAACAGCCGTAGACAAAATCATACTCTAAATATACATAAATCCTTGTGGGAGTACATTTTTATGACAGTTATCTGTGTTATGCTCTAAAATATTTCTTGTACGTCAAAATAGTTTTGAGATATAGCTGAGCATAGTTACTAAACTGGCAATTTTTCATAAAAAATGCTTTTCGTTTATATTTAAGCACTCAAAAATAATACTTGATTTTAAAATTGACCTTAGTCTTTAGAGGAAAAGACCAAGCATATTACAGAAAACAATCTTAGAAAATTTCATATCAATACTTAAATAACCGTTTGAGAAATCATTGTTACGATCGACAGTTTTCCTCAAAAATATCATTTCTCAGAAAACACATTTAAAGTTTTCATGCAACATAAGATAATGATTACAGTTCGGTAATAAAACAACTGTAACTCCATTTGTAATTCATGTAGAATAAAAAGTGAGACAGTTTTAGAAAGCTGGCTATACAGGATGCAAAATTAAGTCATAAAAAGTTGTTTTGATAATTTCATCAAAAACTTCGATTTTAAACCGGATACCTTAAGGCCCAGTGTTGCTATTAAGCAACATACCCGATTTTGTCTTCTAAAATCTTGAGAATAAGACTAAAGATATAATGCCTGTAGTTACCAATAGGTTATATACTAAACTTTTTATTACACCAATTTACAACATATATGGTAGAGATAGCAGGTAGACTGCTTATAAATAAATGAAAAAATGTTTTTCACATGAGGGTGCATCTTTTTAACTAGGTTTGCATGCTTGAGAATACCATATGTTATTCTACAGTGTTGAAGGTACTTCAAACAAAATGCGATTTTTTTAAAGTAGTGCTATTCAAGAAATAAAAGTCAAAAAATATTTTAAAATATCGGGAATTTAAGTCTTAGGTAAAATCCTCTTTAGCTGAGGTAATGTTTTCCCTTATACTATAGTTAATTACTCTTCAGTGAAATCAATTCCATTGTATTACATGAAATTTATACATTATATACTCCTTTATATGTATTTCCCTTCCACAAGAAATTGGTATTTACAATTTAAATCCAAATGACATCTTTATAAAATTTCAAAAGAAATTTTTGCTATAATATGTAAAACATATACATGTGTGATAATTGAAAATAAGAAAATGTCCATATGTGTTGTCCTACAATGTTGAAGGTAATTCCTTAACGTATTATTATTTGTTAAATTTCATCTGTTTGACATTAAAGAATTTTATCAAGGAATATTTTCTGAAATAAAGTCAGATATTGCCAATTGGTCAAAAACTATTTTTAGCTATAAACGATACTTCAAACAAAATGCGATTTTTTAAATGTATTTTCACATGTTTCATTCAAGAATTGAAAGTCAGGAAACATTTTAAAATGAAATTTTAAAATATCGGCAATTTAAGGCTTAAATAAAATCCTAAATTTTTCCTTTATACTAAAGTTAATTACTCTTCAGTGAAATCAATTCCAATGGATTACATGAGATTTATGCATTATATAATCCTTTTTATATATTTCCCTTCCACAGGAAATTGGTATTTACAATTTAAATAAAAATGAAATCTTTATAAATATTCAAAAGAAATTATTGCTATAATATATAAAATATATAAATGTGTGGTAATTGAAAATGAGAAAATGTCCATATATATTTCGTTGTCACAAAACCACCAAATTCTTTGACCTATTAACATAAATAATTTTAGAATACTTTGTATTTTTGATGCTACTGTCACGTAAAGTCATACTTCTTCGGGTGAATATAAAGAAGACGAACTTCTTCGGCTGTGGCAAAAATTGAAAGTCTTCATCGTGGATGCACTTTTTATAATAAAAAATATCTCCATGCAAATTTCTAAGGACACTCTTTCTCATCTCTTTTGGACCAGAAAGGCTGGATTAGGATTTCGGCAGGATCGAAGCACTTCGCTCCTCTTTCGTAGTCTGAAGATTCCCGACGTTCAAAATAGTTCGAATACCTTATAAAATTCCATACCTAGAACAACCTCGAAGTCACTAGTGGTGCGATTTTTTTTTTGTAAATTTTCTTCATTCTTGTTGCATTATCAGAAATGGGCATTTTCTCA
>BGPR01007375.1:22355-37888 GCA_013235015.1 Araneus ventricosus | reverse complement strand
TAAACAAGGCACTGATTTTTTCTGTAAATTTTCTTCATTCTTGTTGCATTATCAGAAATGGGCATTTTCTCACCCTTTCAGAAGACGGGATTTGAATTTTCCAGAATTGCGTGGTAAATAGCATATAGAAGTGCACCAGAAGTGAGATGGAAGTAAACAAAGCACTGATTTTTCTGCAATTTTCCGACCTACACTTTTAACTCGTTTTGCGTTGAGTTTTTGTTTGTTAATGATTTTTTCCATGTCATGAAAATGCTGAAATAATCGTTGAGAATTTTTTTTTCTTTACTGGATAGATTTATGATCTTAAAGTACAACAAAATATAATTATCTGACATTTTTTCCAGCAATGTGAAATGATTAACTTATCATGCCATCTAACTCTTAACAGCATATTGTTATGGCAGTGCTGTACTGCGACCACATTCTTTCTTCCTACAATTAGTATTAAAAAATTCATTTATATATTGGTGAACGTCTACCTTGCATTATGTATTACCCTGAATAAAGTTTAATAGCTTCTGGAAAGCATTTTTGACCCTACACTCATATGTGAGTTTTGTTTGTTTGTACACTTCAATTGTCCTTTGATTTTGGTGGGGTTCTTTTAAATTGCCCCATTCGGATCAATCTAAGCATTTAAATAAGTTAATATTTCATTAAGTATTTTTCTGAAATTCATTTAAAAAAGAATTATTTTACGATATTAAATTTGCATTAATCACAACAACCAGCAAATTCTTTCATTTTACCTCCTTTTTTCTGTAGGCTTCAGTTTAGAGAATGAAAGATCGTGGAGTCGATTATTTGATTTCCCTAAGTTTTGCACTATATACAAGGTGCGTTCCAAAAGTTCGGTGAATGGTCCCATAGTCGAATAACCGCGCTGGTTCGGATGCTACGCTCACAACTAGTGCCTCCTAGCGTCCAAATCACGACAGTTAAGTGGAAGTACGCGCTACGACCAATTTAAGGAGAGATTGTGAGAAGGCCCGTCACTGCGAAATGGAGCAACGCGTGAACATCAAGTTTTGCTTCAAATTAGGCAATACGGCGACGGAGACACACAAAATATTAGTGAAAGTGTACGGTGTGGACGCAGTGAGTAAAAAGTGTGTGTTTGAGTGGTTTAAACGCTTTAGAGATGGAAAGGAAGATGTCAAAGATGAGCCGCGTTCGGGTCGACCACCAACAAGCACAACTCCACACAACATTGAACGAATGTGACGGATGCTTGCGGATGATCGACGGCTGTCTTTGAGAATGATAGCAGAAGAATTGACGATAATCCTAGACAGTGTGAGCAACATTATTCACGAATATTTGCAAAAGCGTAAGAGGAAGGTCTACGCTTTTCCGACATTGCGCAGGTCCAGCAACGTGTGACAACGGTGCTTCGAGCGATACCGAAAGAAATGTTTGCTGACAGTTTCCAGCAGCTGTACAACCGATGTCAAAAGTGCATTGTAGCTAATGGTGATTACTTCGAATGCCAGTAAAGATATTTTGTTTGTATACATTGTTTCCTTTATTTTATGAGACCATTCACTGAACTTTTCGAACGCACCTTGTATACACAGTAGGTTGAAAAAGTAAGCAAAATGAGGTTTAAGAAATTATATTTTCAGAAATTTAGGGCACATCAGTCATTATATCTTTAAAATACTCTCAATCTGGAATAATTCATTTCTCCTATCTCCGTTTCCATTGCTCAAACCATCTTTAGAAGGACTCGCAACTGAGGCTCTTTCAGCTGCCTCATCGATTCGCGTTTTCGATTCTTCACATCTTCTCTGGTTCTTCCCCGGAAGTTCAGGAACAAAAACTTTTGGATGCTTCTTCCACTTAATTCTTCCAAACCGAAATACACTCATGTCCATAAATTAAGGATAATTCAGAATCACACAGAAATTGAACTCTAAAATAAAAATTTCACCTGTAGAATTATCACACACATCTTGAAGAAGAATATGCAAATTACAGGAAACCACCAGATGGCGCGGATAGTACGTCACAATGACGAGAGTGTAAGAGAGGGGTATATAAGGAATGTTGGCAAAGAAGTAAAATTGTTCACAAGTCCTTTAAAAGCCTTTCAGTGCAATAACCGCATAGTTATGGTACAAAGGAAGCATTTGGATGATTTTTTACGTGGTAGAATTATTGGACGACTGGAATGTGGACGTACCCAGCTGGAAGTATCCGAGGAACTTGGAATCGCCCAGAGTGTCATCTCCAGGCTTTGGCAACGATTCCAAGATGATGGTAATGTGAGTAGATGTTACAGCACAGGTCGCCCCCGAGTTACAACGCCGAATGCGGACCGGTATTTGGCAGTTACTGCCGAAAGAAACAGACGGAGCACAGCATCAGACCTGTCTCGTCAGCTCTCTTCAGCTACCGGTACGACAGTTTCAAGGCAGACCGTGTACAGACGCTTAGGGCACATTGGTCTATATGCTCGTAGGCCTGTCAGATGTGTTCCACTTACCGCAACTCACTGTCGCCTGCGATTAGCCTGGAGTAGAGAGCATGCATTGTGGACACCGCAACAGTGGTCTTGTGTGATGTTTTCCGACGAGTCCAGGTTTAGTTTGCAGTCTGATTCTCGCCGGACTTTCATATGGAGAGCGCCAGGTACCCGTTACCATCAAGAGAACACCATTGAACGACACCGTTACGGTGGTGCAGGATGGCTCGTTTGGGGAGGAATTATTCTTGGTTCCAGAAGTGACCTGCATGTTCAGAGTGTAGCGATGACAGGCCACATCTATCGGGATGTCATTCTGGAACAACATGTACGTTTGTTTCGGGGTGCCATGGGTGCTGAATTTCTGATTATGGATGACAACGCCCGTCCTCACCGTGCAAACATTGTAGACGAATGCCTTCAATCGGAGGATATCACCCGTATGGATTGGCCAGCATACTCACCGGACTTGAATCCAATAGAGCATGTGTGGGATATGCTTGGCCGACGAATTGCAGCCCGTCAACCCCCTCCCACCTGTCTACCGGAACTTTGGAGGGCATTGCTTGATGAGTGGTGTAATATTCCCCAAGATCAGATTGATAATTTGATACTCAGTATGCCTAGGCGTTGTAAGGCCTGTATTGCATCGTCTGGGAGACATACTCCATATTAACCATCATACTAACCATGTTATACTGTTTTTTGTAAATAGGTTCTTTTTTGAAATTTGCTCCAGGGAATAAAAATCGCAATTTTTATTAATTATGTCAAACATATAGCATCTGTTTTGCTCTTTACCTTTTGTTTAATAAATAGACTTTACAAAAAGGTCAAATTTGTTTTGCTTCTGTCTCTTTCTTTGCCTGAACTTCATTATCCTTAATTTATGGACATGAGTGTACTTTGATAGAACTATGTGCACAGATGGTATTCTCAAATTCAGTTATGGGGCCGGCGTTGGTCTAGTGGTAAGGTCTCAACTTTAGTATCGGAGGGTTCCATCTTCGAAACCCGAAACCAACAAAAACCCATCGTGTATCATGAATCATACGTAGGAGATAAAACACCCTCCCCCATCTCATGTGTGATCCTCGCCAACTGACCTAACCCCACCCTGAATTTCCAATACCTATGAATATTAGAGTCACCACATAGGTTTAAAGTGAATAGTGCACGAAGACCACGATAAGAGCCGGCTCACCCCACAACCAAAAGCCCGAACCACTTTATTGAATAACAAAATTTACAAAAAGTTACAATTTCTGGAAATCTACAGAATTGAAAATGAAAAATATCAATAATAAATAAATAATAAAATAAACTTAAACAGTTTCAAGAGAGCAACCTATACAAACTATAAAATATCGTCAACCGACCTAACGCTACCCTGAATTCCCAATACCTATGAATATTAGAGTCACCTCATAGGTTTAAAGTGGATAGTGCACGAAGACCACGAAAAGAGCCGGCTCACTCCACAACCAAAAGCCACTTTATTGAGAAACAAAATTTACAAAAAAGTTACAATTTCTGGAAATCTACAGAATTGAAAATGAAAATTATCAATAATAAATAAATAATAAAATATATTAAAACAGTTTCAATAGAGCAACCTATACAACTATAAAATATCGTCAATTGACGGCTGTTGAACTGACGGGACGAAATATAAAATAAAGACACCGAATGACATTTGAAGCGTTTCGGCAGCGAGTCAAAATGAAGTCCAAAACCCTAGCCCTCGTGTTGCTTCAAAATGGGACATTAATATAACTAAACGGAATTAAGCCTAAATTCAGTTTATCAGCTATCTTTCCAACTACAATCGATGATAAATGTGCAAAAGTCTACAAGCTTCCGATGCTTTCTTCAACACGTCATGTCAGACGTCGTCTTCTTGCATAATTGTTGCAATATTCAGGTACTTTAAAAAAATTCTTGATCCACTTGAAATGAGCTGTTTTCTTAACCCTCTCGCATACAGCGAGTCCGTCCCGGGCCGTCTAAAATCTTCCCCTTAAGAGCGATGAATTCCTGTCTGAGCCGGTTGGCTTCTTTCGCTGGGAGGAGAGGTTCTGAGATCGCTTAGGAGATAAGAGCGGTAGCGGGCCAATTATCCTTACCCACCATAGCCCATTTCCGTGCGCCTTAAGAGAAGGTTACTTCAGGGGGTGGGATAAATGATCACCCAGGTTGGGAGAGTCCAATTCAGGTCGTATCCTCCCAAAAAGTCCCGGTCTTAGAGGGATCCCCCTCGCATCTGCAACGGTCGCTTTTCAGCATTTATGGCCCGGAAGTCCAATTGCACCAATTGGATATCCAGGAAGTTAAAAGTCTTTTCAACCGAGCCGCTCCAATTCTCATCGGTTTTTCGCACTTATCACATGTTTTGAAATGGAGCGAAGCGCTCTTGAATGTCGAAGGATGGACATTCACATCTACTCCATTCAGTATTGGTCCATTCGACTCAGGTCCAATAATCCATGCCAACCATGCGCCATTTCCGTGCGCCTTAAGGGAAGGTTGTAGCAGGGGATGGGGTGATGGAATAAAAGACCACCCAGTTTGGGAGAGTCCAATTCATGTGGCAATTCATTAATCCGTGGAACAGGCATAATACACGACGGATATTCAGTGAAATCGAGTTTACAACCGGGAACCCTCCGGCTCCGAAGCCAAGACCTTACCTCTAGGCCACTGCGGCCTTAAATAGAAACAGGAAGTGGATAATACAGTGGGAGTGGAAACAATTACAATAGTGTCTAATTACTAGTCAGACTAGATATGATCCTGGTGAGTGTTTTGTTTGTGCCGTGGAGATGCGAAAGCGGCCATCTCTAATTTTTCGCGAATATGCTTGTTTACAATGATTTTACTCAGATGTGATCCTCGTCATCTGACGGCTAAAAATTACAAAGCCGGTCCCACAACATTGATGTGTTTGGGAATTCTAGATGGTCGGAATTCAGTTCGAATGTGATCCTCTTCATCTGACGGCTAAAAATTACAAAGCTGGTCCCTCAACATTGATGTGTTGTGGAATTCTAGATGGTCGAACTTCAGTTCAAATGTGGTCCTCGTCATCTGACGGTTCAAAATTATAAAGCCAATCCCACAACAGCTCACGTCAATCTTTGAAACGGGATATTTAGTTAAATGAACTTAAAAATTCGATAAGTTAATTTAGGTATTTAGGTAATCCCATTTAATTTCGCTAGCCCACAATTTTTAAGAAAATTAAATAGACTAATTCGAAGTAGTTTCAAAAGAAGACAATAAAAAGAGTTTTAAATATCACGCTTTCCGTGAACTGAATGTAGAAAATATTTTTTTCATCAAAATGTCAGTGATAAACATAAATCATAAAAAACATGAGCTTCTGAAAGAAAATGAAACCACGGTGGATATCAAACGAAAGACAAATCTCAAATATGCCTCAGCAGTTAAAATATATTACGAAAGTCAATAAAATTACAATTTGCATCGATTATTTCTTGCAGCATCTCAAACTTTTTCTAGTTTTGCCTTGATCTCCAACGGTTTGGTGAAAAAAGTATTATTTTCAATGTTTTACTGCACAAAAAATTTGTGCTTCTAAAAAAATCATTTTTATTATTTTTTACTTTTTAGTCTGTGTTTTATTTCTTGATCGATTACCATTCAAATCATCTTTTCTCGATTTCAGAAACAGAAGGCGCAAAGCTCATAGAATAAGAACTAAATAAAATTAATCAGCAAATTGATAACGAAGATAAATCTGAAAATATTCATATATATTTTTAAAGTAATTTCTCTCTAATTTCTGCGTCAAAAGTAATCTCTTCATGGGTAACAACTCTCCTAGAAAATAGGTTTTCTCTTAATGGAGAAGTTAATTAAAATTTGATTTAATAGTGCATAAGCAGATTTGAAATAATAAAAACAGCTTTTAGAAACGCACTTTTATTACAGAAATGAAATTAAAAGTATAATTTATGTTGTATTTAATTCTTTGTCTTTTATGTATAACTCATTATTATAAATATTATGGAATCATGTGATAATTTATTCCTCAAATTAATTACCAGGCGGCGCCTTATGAGTGGAATCAAATTTAATTAAGATTAGAAGATTAATTGATAATTATGCTCTGAAAATAATAACATAATGTATTATCATTAGGAACATAGAACTGCAAGAGAAAGTTGAGAATTCTGCTGCGTCAGAAAGAGACTGAAAAATCGATTTCGTCTTTACAAATATTAAGCATGTCTAGTTAAATAAAACAGTATAAAAATACTACTGAATGAAGAAATGAATTTCTCTTTCTTTCTGAACTCTCTGCTTTTGCGTAAACACTGCAAGTAACAGTTGATTTGTTCCTCCACTTCGAAATGAAATCCTCGCTGCGTCAGAGAGGAGAGCTTCGAATGTCTCCATCTCTTCGGAAAAACATTCTTTTTTCGTTCATCTTCTCGTTTGGTAAACAACATCAATTTGTCGGTTGTCAGACGTGAGAAATAAGAAGGATTCTTTAACAATTCTTCCATAACTATGATAAAATGCGATGTCTTCCCTAGAAGAGTAAAATGATGACGCCTGGAAGAGAAATCAACTGGTTTACTTTAGAGAACTAGTGTTCTGTTTCAACCTTCAAATCGATAGATATATATTACATTTTCTGTATAATATCGCATATATTTTTTATCGCTATTTACAACAGTTGCCTTTGTTGTATGAATGGAATTCAAAAGAAAAACAAACTTTGCAAATAAAGATTATTTTTATTGACAATTACCTCAAATTTTACTGAAAAAACCATCATTGCTATTATATATATATTGTATATGTATTGTATTTTTCCAACAATTGGCTCTCACAGAAGGTTGGTGTCTATAAATTTCGAAATAATGTGACATAATCGATTCCTCAGGTCGATTGGCATTTGATTGCTGGAATTCCATATCTGGATTGGCTTTTTCATAGTAATAGATTTTAATCTTATTATCTTTCTGTATTTCATTGTGTGAATAATATTAGGTTATATTGTTAATTATATTAAATTTTAAATGAGGGTTTAATAGGTGTATATGATGAAAATGTTATTTGAGTTTTAATGGTTTAATATATATATATGTAATGATGTGTAAAATGGTTTCATCAATTTCATTTTCTGTGTCAAATCTCGTAAAAATATTTTAAGCATACGTTGCCAATGACTGCATCATTTGTACTGTTCTTTAACCCTTTAAGAGTCACATTTTCTTTGCTATCTAAAAAGATGACCCCTCTTGTTTTGGAAAGAGGTGTCGTTTTCATTCATCTAAGAAGGCATAGAATACTTGAGATGCTTATGGATTCTACGTCATTTTTGTGTCAAATGATAAAGCTAATTAATAATTCAATTTTAGTTTATAAGCTTTAAAATGTTGTAATTCGATGCATCAATATGAAGGGAGCGATAGTTAAGTGGTTAAATGTGCCACGGAGAGAAATGAAATTTTAATGAAAAACGACGGGAGACTGTCTCTGCGAAACGGCCACTGAGAGGAAAATTTAAGTTTTCGAAAAATGGTTTAACCCAGTGGCGAATCCATGGGGGGTATCGGTATGCAGCCCCCTCCCGAGAGCTAAGTCAGAATTCTTGATTTTATTTAAAATCACTACAACTATTTGTTCTTAATTTCTCTAATAATAAAAACGTGATAATATTGCTTTCTGGCATGACAGGTTCGAAAATTTTCCTACTTTTCTAGTCATTCCACTTATAGCGTTGACGCGGTGGAAGACTTTTTTTGGCTAGTTATTTCATTGTATTTTTTATTAAAATATCGAAAGTATTGTATTGTTTATTTTAAGATTCTTATTGTCAGGTGCGTAAAGTCTGAAAATTTAAAATGTTTTGGTTTACATAAGCCATAAGGTATGACATTCGTTACTGCGATACAAAATTTTTATGACCTCAGGGCGGGGCCGCCCCCAGACCGAAATCTTGGATTCGCCACTGATTTAACCTATTTCACAAACTTTTAGTTTAAAAAGGACAGTTTAAGGTGACAATTGGCATTAAACATGTTCATATTCGCTATTAACAATCATTACCTACAATAATTATTTACATTTACCTTTATAAAATTAACAAAAAGCTTTTTTTCAAAATTTGTAAACATTTCTAAAATTCTTGCTTTTTACACTAAAATTTAAACATGGCTTTTTCCCACATAAAATATTGATCAGGAAAGCTTCGCCACATGTATACCCACTCACTGCAATAATTATTTAGCCAAGAAATTTATAACTTTTCTCGCTAGGTAGATATGTTAAAACCTCAGAAAATTTAAGTTTTCGAAAGATGATTTAACCAATTTCACAAACTTTTAGCTTAAAAAGGATACTTTAAAGTGTTAAATGGTTTGAAACATGCTCAGATTCACTTTTTAAAATTATAACCCTTAAAAATTATTTACTTTTCCTTTATGAAATTAACAAAGAATTCTTATTTAAAAAAAATTCAAAAATTCTTCCTTTCTACACCAAAATTTTAAACATGGTTTAATTCCGCTGAAATAATGATCAGAAAATCTTGGCTACATGGATAAAAGAACAGAGTCTTGTCATAGTCAACTATGTTCCTATAGCTCGGAAACTTCGTTCCGTACACAGAAACGCTTGACTCTATTTTGTTCATTCCGATCGGATGCTTAGGAAATATTCCTCAACAGTTTCAGTTGTTCAACAGTTCTCTTTTTTGCAGATTTCGATTTATAATTGAAACTGCCCGGTTTAAACTCATTTTGAAAAATATCGTTGTCTCAGATCAAATCAAACTAAATTCGCCGAATCGAATGTAAACAATACAAACTTTCGAGCCGTTGCCAAACGGTGATTAAGAAATTCGACCCTTTTTTATCGCCACATTAGAAAGTTATATGTATAGATAATTCTTCACGTCATTGAAAGCATTTTTCCAATTGGAACTATATGCCTATCTCTAACGGATTAGAAATTAGCTATTGGGTCATGATAAGAGCTGACACCTTGTTTATTACTCCGCACTTATGTGAGATTCGAGGTGAAGAGAAAATTCAAATGTTTCCTTTTGGGTTTCGTTCATCTTGTTACACATTCGATTATTCACTTAAAAGAGCACAACAACATTTCACATATAATCGAAATGTGTTTTCTATAATCACCTTATAAATATCAAATATAAAGGGTTCCCTCTTATATCCATTATACCCCCTTAACTTCTAAATGGTGACAACTTAGGCCATAAAGTTGGTGTCTAGGTATAGTGAAAAGGCTATGCCCTACACGATGAGACAACTTACCGCGCCATCTATCGGCAAGTTTTGGAGTTAGCGTTCCTATCTAGAAAACGGTACAAGATACGGGGGAAAAGTCAATTACGAAATTGCAGAGCGTCTTTGCATTAGTACGAAAATACACCTTGAATGCAATTTTGGTATTAGCGGTTCTATCTCGAAAACAGTACAATACACGGGAAAAAGGTCAATTCCAAACATGTAGAGAGTCTTCGATTTAGTACAAAAAGATACCTTGTACACATTAATACGAAGAAGTGAATGTTTAAAGTGCAAATTTACGAAAAAAATTACGTGTACGAAAAGACGCCTTCAATGCAATAATGCTAAGAGCAAAACGTTAAAAATGCCCATTTGTTTGCTCGCATTTTCGGAAATTTTGACGTCATATGACACGAATGAAAGGAGGAAATGTTATTTTTCTGGCAAAAAATTACCCCATTATAGTTTTTCTTGTGGAAATAACTCCAATAACAGGTGTATGGACCTTTCCGCAACATTGCAGGACGTATTACTGTTACTTATGTTTGCGCACCAACTATATGCTGAAACGTGCGCCAAGTGAAATTTAATCATGGACTCAAATCTGCATTGTAGATAACGGAGACCACTTTGGACACCAAAAATAAAAGTATATTGTGATAACTAATTGTTTTTTTCTCGTTTTAACCAGTTTAGCAAAGTCACAGTTTCGGAAATCGAAAGCGAACAGATGTGCACTTTAAACGTTCACTTCTTCGTATTAATGTGTACAAGGTATCTTTTTGTACTAAATCGAAGACTCTCTACAATTTTGTAATTGACCATTTTCCCGTATCTTGTACTTTTTTCGAGATAGGACCGCTAATTCCAAAATTTGCCGATAGATGACGTTGTAAGTTGTCCCATCGTGTAGCGCATAGCCTTTTTACTATACCTAGACACCAACTTTATGGCCTAAGCTGTCACCGTTTAGAAGTTAAGGGGGTGTAACGGATATAAGTGGGAACCATGTATATTTTCTATGATCATGCTATAAATATCCATGTCAGAACCAGGAAAATTAGTGGGAAGGAAGAAAGATATAACTGCATTCGGAGACTAAATATTGCGTTGTAAATATTCGACAAAATGGTAAGATATTGTTGTGCTCAGAGGATCAAGAAAATAATAAAAGTTATTACATTCCTTTCAATTCTATTAATGAACTATTCTTCCTATTGAAATATTTTCTAGTATATTGAAACGTGTCCGATGGTGTGGAAAAAAACATAATGTTTATTATTTTGAATGTCGTCAATAATCAGCACCCTGTGTCCTGTAGCTCAGGATATCTAAAATCCTAAATATGGAAACATCTTTTTAAAAATGTAGCGTAACGTCTTTACCAGCGCTCAGAAATATACGAACACTCAGAACACAAGAGAAATATATTCAGCTATTGCTTAAGGTATCCGATTGTGTTCGGAGGCATTTTTTTTGAAAAATAACTTATATATATTTTTTATGTTATATTTCAACTGCATATGTTTTAAAACTATGAAAATATTGTAAAATTAGGCTTTCAAAATAATATTTTTTAAAAAAACAGAGAAATTTGAAGAAAAAGGACTAAAATATTTGCCTTACGCCATCAGCCATAGACAAAATCCTATTCTAAATATACATAAATCCTTGTGGGAGTACATTTTTATGACAGTTATCTGTGTTATGCTCTAAAATATTTCTTGTACTTCAAAATAGTTTTGAGATATAGCTGACCATAGTTACTAAACTGGTAATTTTTCACAAAAAATGCTCTTCGTTTATATTTAAGCACTTAAAAATAATAATTGATTTTAAAATTGATCTTAGTTTTTAGAGAAAAACATCAAGCATATTACGGAAAACAATCTCAGAAAATTTCATATCAATACTTGAAAGACGTTTTGAGAAATCATTGTTACGGTCGACAGTTTTCCTCAAAAATATCATTTCTCAGAAAACACATTTAAAGTTTACATGCAACATAAAATAATGCTTACAGTTCGGTAATAAAACAGCTGTAACTCCATTTGTAATTCGCGTAGAGTAAAAGGTGAAATAGTTTTAGAAAGCTGGCTAAAAAGGCTACAAAATTACGTCATAAAACGTTTTTTGATAATTTCATCAAAAACGACGATTTTAAACCAGTCGGATACCTTAATTATCCGAAGAAGAGGACATGCTTTAACATCTAATTTTTGATTATAAGAAATTAACTAAATATACCAAAAATACCCAATTATATGAGACAAATAAAAAAGACTGAGAATACATTTATCTCTACTAATAATAAAGGACAATGTGTGTGTTGGAGCTGTAGAGGCCAGCTGGACCTAGAGCTATGAAATTTGGCACAAACCTACTTTGAAGGACGGGAATGTGCACCACTGAGCCTTTTTTTTTAATGCTTTAATTATAATTTTAATTAATTATAAATTACGGAAAACTTTGGCATCCTTTTTAATACTAACTTCCGAAAATATTACAGCACAAAAAGCATTTTTAACACATCTGAAAGCGCAAAAGATTACGTTTTCAATGATATTAATTAAATTTACGTACAATTTTTGTCTCTAATTTTAATGAATTTTTAAAAATATCTTTTGGCATAATTTACAACAATACTTTTAATTGTTGGCACGCATTTCAAACTGTTTTCGTTGTTTAAACAAATATTTAATTACGTGTTTCTCTTCCATTGCTGAAAACTAATAAAATATCTAACTGGATTTTACTTTCTTTTTCGATCAATTTTTCTGTGAAATATGTAAAGGGAGTCCTCATGATAGTAAGTACACAATGAAATAATCCAGTAAAATGAGAGGTAATCGTTAATATGTTTGAATTCTTTTTGTCAGCGTGTTTTAAGCCAATTAGCTTGCTGCTGGACGTAAAATGTGCAGCGCCAATTTAATGTTGGAATCAAAGGCATATTTTACGTTAATGTAGACAAGGAACAGAACAAGTGCAAGGCTACGAAAAGAACACATGTTAAATGTCTAGAGAAATTTGAATAGGGGAGCATGAATATAAAATTATGCATAAGAGATTCAGTTTAAATTTTATTTCCGGCGATCAAGCTTGTCGAGGAAGGTGTCTAGTATGTAACACAATATTCATCGTCATGACCTTTAATCAGAAGTTATGAAGTAAAGAACTCGACAATAATTCCCGGACACCCTGCATTTTTTGAGTAATAAATGTATTCTCTTTTTTTATAGATTTGCTTCTGTTCGTGAGAAATTTCTTTATGAAAAACAGTATATTCATTTTAAATCCAATTAATAATGAAAACTGAATGGGAGAAAATGCTACTTCATCGTGGGTTTCTGTTACGAACTAAATTTAAATTTCATCAGTCTAACAGAATTAAATTAATAAAGAAAATAAACTATTGTTTTGTTGATCGTGTGTAATAATAACCTTTAACAAACGTCAAAATATTATTTTCATTCGGTGAAATCGAACAACTTTAATTTTTACATTTTAAATAATTGAGTAGGTTTTCTAAATTCGTTTGCTTAAGAAAACCCCAGTAGTTTCTTTCTATATTATTACTGGCAAATTAGAACGCATATTCATAAATAAATTGAAATTATGTATGTTTAATGAAGCAGCCAGAATTGAATACTAAGTTTGTTCATGCAAAATGTTTCAACCTATGAATTATAATAATGAAAAATATAACAGAAAATAAAGAAATGGATCAAAAACAATAACATTTTATTATCGAAAAGTAGAATAATACTTTTTACTGAATAACAATGCTTATTCCGAACAGTTACATATTGTTGTTTTTAATGACGGCATTTTCCGAACCCAGAATTACGTTAGAAATAATAATAATCTTTTAAGAGAAAATGCCGAATAATAATTTTCATTAATGAGGTAGTCAGAATTGAATACTAAGGTAAGGTGGTTCATGCAAATTTTTTCAAACGATAAATGAGAAAAGGACAAATATAAAAGATAATAAAGACGCACGACAAATACAATAACATTTTATCGTTAAAAAGTAGGTTGATGCATTTTGCGAAATAACAGAGCTTATTCCCATTAGATACTTATTGATATTTTTAAGTGAAACACTTTCCAGATCATGAACTACGTTAGTATCAAAAATAATTTGATAGGAGAAAAAGCCGAATAATAATTCTTGGCATTTCATTAATGGCGTTCTAATAATGAAAAAAAGAATAAAAAGGCATCTTTTGGAATCTTTTTGCTTTATCGGCTCGGAGGTTTGTCTCACAAGAGAACAATTTCAAGATCACAAAATAATTTTACATTGTATTATTTCTGTATTTTTCTATATTATTCTAACAACAGTTTTTCTTCTGACGTATCAGAAATATATTCCATGGAAAACAGTTTATTTTGGAACAGTTATAATAAATGAAAGAAAGCAAGGCCTATATTCATTTAATTGGATTTCTTTATCTTTATTAAATGATTATTTCCTAAAATGAAATAAACTAGAATACCTTTTCAGTGGAAGGATTTATTTTAAATCCTTAGCCCCAAGGGAATGAAAAAAAAATGTTTGTGTATAATTATCCCAGTTTAAGTTTTAGAGTTTTAATAAATGAATCATCTTATCTTCTCATTTGTTATAACTTTAAGCTAAAAAAATATTAAGAATTCTTAACAAGCTTTAAAATTCTTTTCTGAAACAGAGCAAAACATGATTACTCAGTCATAATTCTTAACAAGAATAATAAAACTGGAGATTCTGGAACAGGATATTTGCTTTTTGGACGAACATAAATACATTTTTATTCATTTTCGAGATTTAGAACAAATTTTTTTAACGTCTCTCTGTTTAAAAACTTGAAATGGGTTTGATTTCACTCATTCAAATTCAACACATTTGGTTATAATCAGGCCTTAGAAGCATATGATGCCATGCTTTTCTAGATAAAATTTGTACAAATAACATATCACAGAGAAAATGGCGTGAATACAATGATGATTGGAAAATTTTATCAGCAGTCGTGATTGAGTTAGGTTCTTTTGACGTGCACTTTATTCTTGAATCTATTCAAAATAATACTCTATAATACAAAGATGCAATACAGCGACACAATTATTAAAATAGTTGAAGTTTGTATTTATTCATTACACTATTACGTTCTAAACGTTCCGATACTTTTTAAAAAGTAAATTAATTACACTATTTTCCAGAAGAAATAGCCTAGAGTGTCATGCGACCGACCACTCAGAACAAGTTTCATCCATTTCAAATTCGTACGGCATATGTGCGTCGCTCATGATTACAGACATTCCGAACATCCCTTCGCGAGGAAGGCAAAGTCGTGGGTGCTCCATCACGATTAGCCACCTCCCTCTTTGTCCTCCTGGAATTAAATTACCTGTAAAAATGTCACATTCTGCTCTTGGTCCTCCTGGAATTAAATTACCTTTAAAAATGTCACGTTCTTCTCTTGGTCCTCCTGGAATTAAATTACCTGTAAAAATGTCACATTCTGGTGCTTCCACAACCATCTTACTCCCTTGATCTCGTTCCCTGTGATTTATTTGATGAAGAATTTACTTACGGTACAACGATTCTCATGTTCCGAAGAAGTGCAGTGATGAAGGCAAAAGAGGAAGTTGCCAAAGGACGCTTGCAATCCGTATTGCATTTACATATTTGTAAAATAGAAGTCCAAAAAGCATATTTGCACAGAGACTTGTAATCTACATTTACATCTTTGTAAGAACGAAGGCAAAAAAGCATATTCGCACAGAGG
>BGPR01007375.1:0-22345 GCA_013235015.1 Araneus ventricosus | reverse complement strand
TTACATCTTTGTAAGAACGAAGGCAAAAAAGCATATTCGCACAGAGGCTTGTAATCCGAATTTACATTTTTGTAAGAACGAAGGCAGAAATGCATATTTGCACATGGTAGTTCCTTTGAATGAATCATCAAATGATCACAACCTTTAGATGTACAGGAACAATTTTAATGTATTAGTACGTAACAAAAGTGTTGCTAGTATGTATTACCAAGAAAATGATGTAAAAATACAATGATAGTGCAAAAAATATACCTCCGGATAGTTAAGAATTTTTAATGTAAACTTGCACCTTAATGCCATTCAAAATAACTCTTCATAAAAGGCAGATGAAATTATATTATACTTTGGGTGTTTTCGTTTATTCATTATGCATACAAAAGTCATTTTTTCGACGTTTTCTTGATTCCTTTGTTTGAATGGAGATGCCATATATCGCATTATTTCAAAAGCTGATCAGCAACTGGAAGAGAAAGAAAACATCTCATTATATTGTACATTTTATATAAACAAAGTCGACATTTAATGATTACTTTTAACACTTTCATCAGAATATTCAAGATATATATCTTTTGTGCCTCGCAGAGAATGTTATCAGAATACTTTGCATAGTCATCGGGATCATAGATTTGGCAACATTCAGCCGCTGGACTAATAAACACACGCTATTATCAAAATAGGTGATTAAGAACGTGAACAAGCACAATTAACAAAAATATGGGAAGAGCTGATGATGATAACACCCAAAGCGAGGTTGGTTGAATCTTCTAGAATTAATGAATATGAAGACAGTTAAAGCGAATACAGTACTTAAAACTGAAGAAATATTCCAAAGAGACATGAAGAGAAACAAAAGTAATGTTACGAAATTCATACGGTGTGTGCACGCTGAAAACAGTCCAAAACAACCAAGCAGGATAATGGAGAATGACGCTTTATTCACTGCTATTCAGGAAAGAAGAAATACAGGCAACGAGAAAAACACAGTACATGCACAGTTTAGCAACACAAGCAAACAGCAAATCACTAATAATAACAGTAATAGCACGAACAATAGCGCTCAGCGTCTAGCAGCAGACCACCTCGCAATCCGAACAAGACTCAAAAGATATTAGTCTCAGCGTTGGGATCCTACGGTATTTATAGTTCTTCCGACAGGTCGTGACGTCACATGCAATTATCAAATAAATTCTGTATATCTCCTCTCCGAATAGAGATATCGAGAAACATATCGCATTTCGGGAATCTTCGATTTGTCGCAAAAGTCACCAAATGTATCGCCGAAATGGTCATCAAGTTTGTCTCCAAGGTTTCAGGCCTGACCGCAGACGGCATTCCAAACCTACTCCTGTAAAACTCTCTTCTCAACCATAAGACTAGCAAGCCAAGAAATCGACATGATATTGTTGTAACAGTATCAATGATCCTGGTCCATGTATGTTAAGGCAACCGACTAATTTGAATTTTCAAATTGATTATATTACAAATGATTCAATATCTACTATCTATTTAATATTGTTGCGAGATATTCGTTGAAGAAACGCGTCTCAGAGAATTTTCTATGTGGGGCATCCACTAACAACTCGCCGGCTTAGGTGTACCAGCCGTTGAGTCATTTTTGGTATACCATGCCGTGCTTGATGTGTTAAGCAAAATTAGTTTTCGAAGGAAATGAACTGCTCGTTATAATTAGATTTACTTTAATTCACAAATATTTTTGGTTATGCCATGAAAATCGATTAGTATTTTCTATCTATTTACAGTATGCAATTCTGAAACGTTCTGAATGTGAAAACGAATTACAAAATGTCTTTGTAGGCTTATGATATTTATTAAGGGGTCATACGACTGTTAAAACTGAAAATTTTTCGATTTTATGAAAAAAAATAGATTATTTCCCTGTCTTTTCTGAACAATTTAAAACAATCCGCGTTAAGCAATTCCTATAAATATTAAGTTATGAAGGAAAATGTATCAGCTCTTCAACTTAAACATTGAATATGGCCATATCTTTAAAGCGAAATATCTCAAAATGTGTTTTTTGATGTTGCACGCATGATATCTCCAGAGCTATTGAATATTTTTACATGCAATTTTTACAGAATGTGTATTTTGCTATGTTCTACAAATTCAACCACATTTTTGTACATATTTCTCCAAAGAAGTTTTTTTTTGGGGGGGGGGGAATAGAAAAGTAGAAATTTTAACTATTTTTAACATTTTTATTTTAAATTGGTATATAAAATATAAATTAAATTAAAATGTTAATGAATTGAGGTTCAGTTTCCTAAACAGACTATTTGGATTACTTAGATACCCAAAACATTATGTTTAATGAAATACTTTGTCAGTAATCATGCGGGCAAGGTGATTATGTCATTTTTTCTTCAAAAATTATACCCATATTTATTACTTTCTCAAATAAATATATACGAATGTAAAGGTTTGAAAATGTGTGTTCTATAAGAGAAATGACAGATGTTTTTATAGAAAAAAAACCGTGAACTTGTGAATTGCATTGTTTCAGAGATACAATGTATAGTTTTGCACCATTTTTTCAAGGTTTAAGAGTCGTATGTCCCCTTAAAGTTAACACTCCTTCGGGCGGAATATTCGCACCTGTGAGTGGGCGCGACTCGCCTGACAGGCATAGGTAAACAATATCGTAAATAATTTTTTAATACCAATTAATTATAGAATTCTAAAATTAATCATTGACCGTCTTGGGGATGCTCAAAAGAAGAAAGTGGGGGTATCAGAGTAAAAAAGTCTCACCTTCTCGATGATTCCCATGCAGTACAGTACAGTTGTTTCAGAGATATAATGTATTGAATTTGACAGTTTTCCACCATTTTTCAAGGTTTAAGAGTCGAATGTCCCCTTAAAGTTAACACTCCTTCCGACGGAATATTCTCACCTGTGAGTGGGCGCGACTCGTCTGACAGGCGTAGGTAAACAATATGGTAAATAATTTTTAATACCAATTTAATTTTAATTATAGAATTCTAAAATTAATCATTGACCTTCGTGGGAAGGCTCAAAAGAAGAAAGTGGAGATATCAGATTAAAAAATTCTCACCTCGATGATTTCCATGCAGTACAGTACATGCTTTTTGATTTGCGATTTCAGAGACATTTCGGGTAACCCTGGTTTCGGTTAACCCGAGTTCGATTAACCATGGATTCGATTAACCGGGATTTAATAATATAGAGCGTTTTGCCTTAAGGTATCCGAATGGTTTAAAATCGTCGTTTTTGATGAAATTATCAAGACAATTTTTATGACTTAATTTTGTAGCCTGTTTAATCAGCTTTCTAAAACTATCTCACTTTTTACTCTACGTGAATTACAAATGGATTTACAGCTGTTTTATTATCGAACTGTAAGCATTACTTTAAGTTGCATGACATCTTTAAATGTGTTTTCAGAGAAATGATATTTTTGAGGAAAACAGTCGACCGTAACATTGATTTCTCAAAAAGTTATTCAAGTATTGATATGAAATTTTCTGAGATTGTTTCCTGTAATATGCTCGATGTTTTTCTCTAAAAACTGAGGTCAATTTTAAAATCAAGTATTATTTTTGAGTGCTTAAATATAAACGAAAAGCATTTTTTATGAAAAATTACCAGTTTAGTAACTATGTTCAGCTATATCTGAAAACTATTTTGACGTACAAAAAATATTTTAGAGCATAACACAGATAACTGTCATAAAAATGTACTCCTACAAGTATTTATGTATATTTAGAATATAATTTTGTCTATGGATGTAAGGCAAATATTTTAGTCATTTTTCTTCAAATTTTTCAGTTTTTTAAAAAAAATATTATTTTGAAAGCCTAATTTTACAGTATTTTCACATTTTAAAACATATGCAGTTGAAAAATAACATAAAAAAATATATATAAGTTATTTTTCAAAAAAAATGTCTCCGAACACAGTCGATACCTTAAGTTTCCGTGAAGTGCAGTGAAAAAAAATCGCATATGCGTCTCGTACCTCTATCCTTTCAACGACTTCCTGCAAAATTATATACTATCTGCAGTTTTAGCATCAAAACCTTATACCAGATTACATTAATATAGATTGCGACGTGTCTGAGTTATATCTCTCAAATACGCATAAGTAGGCAAATTGACACACAGTCATTTCGTTGGAGAATTGCATCTTACGGGAAAGTGGGTAAAACCTTGTAGTGGAATAAAACCATGTACCCTTGATTCTGGCTCTATAAGTTCCCCTTTCTAGCACACACATACTGAATTACACTCTACTAATCAAGAAAAAGGAACAGTCATTACGGAGTTGCTGTTGAATTCATTGCGTCAGGGAAGGTTTATTTGTTTTAAGACGTCCTTTCTCTAATGTTCTTTTCTTTTTAATGTATCCTTATTTAAAAATCATTACAGTTATAAAAGTATATTTAGTACAGCTTATTATGCCTTTTTATAAGGATTTATACCCTATTAAACAATAAAGGTTTAATCCAATAATTGCCCGATTCTATATCGTTTTTGTAACCTCTGCACTCGGGATGAAATCGGTATAATATTTCTAACGAATAAAAAATATATATATTTGTAGAATTTTTAAAATATTTAAAGAAAAGAAATTAATTAGATAAAAAAATCGTTCGGCCATAACAGAAATTATATTTAAAATATCGTTCGGCCGTAAAAGAAATTCATCAAAAAAATTGTTTGGTATCAATTCTTTTCTAAAATGTTATAAAAATAGAGTGGCAACGATATTTTTGGAGGAGCGAATGTTGCTTAGCAACGAAGCAGAAAAAAAGTTTGTTAAAGTGGAATTCGGTGTGAATTGATGTAACGTTTGTTATGTGAGTGTTTGTGTAAAATGTAGGTGCTGTTGAAATTGTCAATAAATATCTTATTTTTATAAAGAAGGCTGAAGATTCTCAATGGAATTCTGCAAATACAGCACATCGGGTACTCCAAGTGGGTCCGTGACACTTTGCCGACAACCACTTAACCGGCGAGACACTTTGCCGACAACCACTTACTTAACAGACGAGACACTTTGCCGACAGCAGTTGGCTGACAGGACAGTTGATCAGCACGTACATTTCGCCTGCACATACATTTCGCCGACAAGACATTTCGCCGACACGTATATTTTACCAACATAACAATTAGCTGGCTTGAAAATACACCCTGAGATGATGTGTTAATATTTATTTAATATTCTGTGTTTATTTAATGCTATTTTCTGACATTGCTTTCAAAGTCGCTTTTATTTATAAACTAACTGTAGCTGCTAATTGTTTTGACTTTTGAATGCCGCTATTTTTTAATAGAAACATTTGTTTAGTAAAATAATAGATATTCGATGATTAAATATGATTATTTCGATTCAGAAAGTGTGATACTCAAAAATTTGTCATGAATTTATGGCACCTTTAGAGAAATATATAAAACATCACTCAACATATGATGTTTTATATTTTCATTCAACCTCAATAAAGTTATGTATCTAAATTTCATTCAATTTACCGAAAAACGGATTTCAAAAGTGTGTCTGAAAATGAAGAAGTGTGTCAGCGAGGTTTTGAAAACAGACTTAACGTATTCGTCTACATCAAAAATTAAATTTCTTTAAAAAAGAAAAATTAATAATTATGATTTATTGTATCTGTATTAAGAAAATTGATTATTAATATTAAAAAAGAATAATAATGTATAAAAGAATAATAATTAATAATAAAAGAATAATAAAGCGAAATGTCCTGTCGGCGAAATGTACGTGTCGGCCAATTATCATGTCGTTCAACTATCCTGTGAGTCAAATATCGTGTCGGTCAACTATCCTGTCGTCCAAATATCATGTCGGTCAACTGATCTCGGCAAAGTGTCTTGTCGGTTAAGTGGTTGTCGGCAAAGTGTCCGCGACCGCTCCAAGTGGCGAAGACCGGGATAGTCGTAACGATAATTCCTCCGATTAAGACGACAAAACCACATAAGATGTTGATTGTTCATATTTTAATGATGTATTTTCTAATTTAAATAAATGAGAAAAGTTAATCCAATGTAGAATATTCTTAGCTGGGCCCCGGAAAGTTATAGTGGCGCAGAGGAAGAAGACAACTGCTTCACATGTGAATTTTGTGACTAATATTCTTAATTGTCATACAAAATAAAAATGTCTACTACTTCTCCTTTGAAAATCGAGTTTTCCTAATTTCCCATAGAGTTAACATGTGTACTCGGTTTTACTTCACTAGTGGGGTAAACCCGGGGGAGGGGGTGATATGACTTTTTTTATATAAATATCATTAGTAAAAAAAGTAGCTAAACTATGGCTTTTCTTGAAAGAAATATTGTACACCGTTAAATAATAAAGTATGCAAACAATCAATAAGAAAAAATAAAGCAAAATTTTTTTAAAATTTAAAATTTTTTTATAAAAGAAAGCAAAATTTAAAACTGGAACAAGAAAAGAAATTTTTTTAATTATCATACAATAAAATAGCATAACATAAATAAAACAGCCTAAAAGACTTGCTTCTTACAGAAAATTCCCAAATATTCTTTTGAATCCATTTCGAAGAGTTCTTAGCCCTTGATAAAGTGAACTAGAATGGATTCCTAGTTTTGTTGTTTGCTTTTCGTTTACTTCAAATTACTCTAGGATTGCTTGTATTACCTTCCTTTTTTAATTTTGGCTTTATTGGTACATTTGTCTCTGTTAAATAATGAATATTTTAATAAAATTTGGCAATCTCTGAGACGAATGGTTTACCTGCAACAGGTAGATATCCGGTTTTGCCCAACTTTCCTCTATCTATCGTTCAGCTGATAAAAGCAGATTCCAATTTTTATCCATTGGCTCATTGCGTTTGTGATTTTTCATGTTGAAATACACACGGACGTGTTTCGTTTAAAATTTGACAGAAATCTACAATTTGGCAGTAGGCAGATCATCTCAAATTTCATTGGTCTAACTTGCTGGGTTTTAAAGGTATCTTATTGATAGGCGGAGATATATAATTCCAAAAATGGTTCTTTCGGACTTATAACCTTGGGATTGTGATGAATCTCGGTCATTTAGTAACTTCAATGCCATGTTATGTACGAACGACTGTTAAATTTGTTCTGTAAATGTAGTGGAAGAATTCAAGAACAGAGCCAAAATGGTTCTGCAATTGAAATTAGTTTAAGAATCCCAGTTTTAATCTAACATTCGAAGAAAAGATTATTAACTGACATTCTTTCACTGATTACTTACAAATTTATAAACTAAATAGTTTTGAAGAAGTTCTGAGTTAATTTTGCAATTTCAGATTTAATGTTTTTAATTTTTTCTAGTATAATGGTTTCTTCAAAAAATTATGAAACTCAAAATTTTAAAAGTATATTTGCTATACAGTAAAAAATATTCCGTGCTCCGAAGCAATTTTTCGTCCAAAGAGAGGGTCACAGAATATTTTTGAAGCCATAATGCTCCTGCGTGCGAAAATGGATTATAAATTCCTGGTCTAATCCACTTAAAAGTCTCCAAACAGTCGAAGGAAAGTTTATTAACTGATTTTTTTTCAACGTAGGTATAACGAAATTCTTCGTCCAAAATTTCTATTTCAGATTTGCTCTTTTTAATTTTATCTGGTAGGAACGTTACTTAAAAAGTTAACGAAATTAAAAGCTGTTGAATTTTATATAGGAATTGCTTAGTTCTATAAAAATTAAATGGTGGGGGAGGGGAATTCGAGAAAAGAGACAATTCTGTGACGTCACTACGCACGTGGGTAAGAGGAGTCCGCTTGGGGGAGGCGGCAGTGGGGTTAGGTGCGGCGAGGGAGGGGGCCTGCTCCCGAAGATCCCAACTCTCTCACAACTGCTTCGGCCTTCCTATTAGCTACACGCTCTTTCGCCGAATCTCCAGCTTCTGAAATTTCCTCCAAAGAACTCTTCTCCCGACAACAGGTGGTCGGTTTCTTTAGCTTTTTTCCCTCCCTCCTTCTTTTTCGAAGTTCTGTCGCGTTTTTTCCCTCTTCTCCTCGAATTTTCTCGCGAGGAGAATAAGTTTTATCATTTTTCTTTCTCCTCCTTTTATTTTCGGCGTGGAATCTGAGTGACTTTGGCAAGAAAAGTGGCGGTGGAAAAAGAAGCGGGTAAGTGGTCTGTGCCTTTCTCTTCTGTTCCCTTTCATTACGAGGGTGGCGATGACTTTTAGAGCTCCAGGGTTTTTTAACATTATTTTGAGAGTGTCTTTCGAGCTGATAAAATTAGGGAGGGACTCTTAATTTGATTCTGTGTGGAATTTTCGTCATGTAATCATTTATTCGCTGTCAGATTTATTTGAATTTTATTGCGCAGAATTTCACTTGTAGCTTTTAAGGTATCCGACTGTGTTTGGAGACATTTTTTTTTTGAAAAATAACTTATATATATATATTTTAGTGTTATTTTTCAACTGCATATGTTTTAAAACTATGAAAGTATTGTAAAATTAGGCTTTCAAAATAATTTTTTTAAAAACTGAGAAATTTGAAGAAAAACACTAAAATATTTGCCTTACGCTAACAGCCATAGACAAAATCATATTCTAAATATACATAAATTCTTGTAGGAGTACATTTTTATGACAGTTATCTGTGTTAGGCTCTAAAATATTTCTTGTACGTCAAAATAGTTTTGAGATATAGCTGAACATAGTTAGTAAACTGGTAATTTTTAATAAAAAATGCTTTTCGTTTATATTTAAGCGCTTAAAAATAATACTTGGTTTTAAAATTGACCTTAGTTTTTAGAGTAACACATCAAGCATATTACAGAAAACAATCTCAGAAAATTTCATATGAATACTTGAAAAACTGTTTGAGAAATCAATGTTACGGTCGACAGTTTTCCACAAAATTATCATTTCTCAGAAAACACATTTAAAGTTTTGATTCAACATAAAATAATGCTTACAGTTCGGTAATAAAACAGCTGTAACTCCATTTGTAATTCACGTAGAGTAAAAAGTGAGACAGTTTTAGAAAGCTGATTAAACAGTCTACACAATTAAGTCATAAAAATTATTTCGATAATTTCATCAAAAACGACGATTTTAGTCGGATATACCAGTCGACGATACCAGTCGGATATCTTAAGTGATTTTTGATGTTGAGTTGCGAACTTTAAGTAGAAATAAATTCAGAAATATTCCCTATTGAATTTAATACATTGCTAGAGAGTTATCCAGTGAGAAAGTTTAATCCCAACATACTGCATGATATCAAACAATATTGTTCGATATTATACAATATCGCACAATATTATACGATATTGCGAGCGTGATGGATATCATACTATACTGTGAAATATCTTTTGAAGCTGGGATTGTTGTAGTCTATATAGTATCATATATTTTATATATTAATACGAAGAGCAATTATATAATTGAAGAGAACATTATCTTTTATTCAATGTGCTTGAAATTCTAATTTTTTTGTTCTGAATTTGATTGAATTTAGTTTTCAAATTATTATTTTTCAGTATTTATAATTTGTACATGTAAAATATTTACCTTAGACTTTAGTATCATTTTAATGAGAGAGAACGGAATTCATTTTTAGTGACAGAATTTCACTTGATGCAGTTTTAAATGATTTTTTAATGCTAAGTTTTAAAGTTTAAATAATAACGGACTGAAAAATACCAATAATTTGATACATTTGTGTAGAGTTATTAAGTGAGAAAAGTGTTATTTTGTGCTTTATGAGGTTCTTGCGGTTAGATAAATGCTTCTGGACACGATGAGTATATAATTTTGTGTCAAAGGTGATGTGTATTATGATATTATTTATTCAATGCCAGTCAATTAGAATGATTTTTGTTTAGCATTTCGCAGAATTTAGATTCTGAATAGGTAGTTTTTAATGTTTTAAATAGAAATTAATAGATTGTGTAACATTTTCCTTTGACTTCAATTTGTTTTCGTTGAATTACTAAAGAAGACAAGTGAAAATAAAATTTTCGGATAGAAAATTGTAATATTTGGTGTTTTGTGAAAGATGAAATTTTTAAAATGGTATTATTTATTCCATGTTAGTATAATTCCAATTTTATTCCTGAAAAATCTTCATTTAATGAAGTTTAAAATTATAATGGAAATTTACATTTCTTCTTCTCAACAAAAACATATTAGAACAGGGCATTGTCTGCACTTTATTTTTGTAGCTGTGTTTTAAACCAGAAATTAAAAAATAAAATTCCTAATAATAAGTCAGGCAGATCAAAGAATTCATAAGTCTATGGGAATAAGATGTTCTTTATGTTAACATATATTTTTTACGGTCTGGTTTATGATTTATCCGTTATTATTGATAACCAGAATTTGTATACGGTCATTTTTAATAATGATCCGTTATTGTTTATAATAATTTAGAAATAATTTTAATGTTCAGAATCTGACTTCGTGAAGTTATTTTTAACAGACAATCTAGAGTTTATCGCTAAATTTTCATCAAGAAAACGCTGAGAATATATTGCCAATGATTTTAGGTTGTTTTTGTGAACTTGAAAAGACAAAATGCTCAAAGTAGTGAATTTCATAAAAATATTTGCTACGGTATCATACGGTTTTCGTGATTCGAAATTAGAAATGTTTATTAGAAATTTGAGAAAAAATTTTCAGCTGCTCTATGAGAACAAAAAAATATTATTAACATTTCATCGCAGTATAAAAACTTTTCGTTATAATATATCGGCTATACGAATTATAAAATTTAGATTATATGCTGAAAGGTGTTTAATAGAATTTTCTGTTTTCTCTATTTTCAATTATGAATTGTCATTATAGTTTATATTCATTTTGGTATGAAGTGAATAAAAGTATATAACTTTCATAATATGGACTAAACGCTATTAACCAAAGTTTTTATGAATTGAGGGTGAAAATCATGCAACACTAGTGTGGTACATTAAGTGATTTTGAAGGTACAATTTAAAATTCCAAAAATTTTAAAAATATAATTTAGATAAATGTCTGCTTACTGTTTTGAATGATATGTTAGATAATTTTTCAGTCCTGCTAATAGGTAAACTTTTTTTGCATTTCGTGTGAAAAAACCTCACGAATGAGTTCAAATAAAGATAACTTATGAACTTTTAGTTAAAAAGAAGAGATGAATTTAAATATATTTCTGACAAAGTGATAAAATATTGTATGCCATTTAACACAATATATATTAATGTTCAAACATGAACCTGACTTTTGTTTGAAAGGAAGGTAATAATTCGACACATCAAAATAGGTTAAAATGATACAGGCTCATTCGTCGCATTAATCGTCATCAATCAAAATATTTTCACCAATAATAATAATTATCAAAACTTAATAGTTGCTGTTGTCCATTATTACTTACTATATACTGCAATATGGTGTATGCTTAGTCATAATGTAAAAGTTCCGTTTAAGAATATTACGAAATAATATAAATTGAAAACTTTTAATTATTTGATTATAAACACACCATTAAGGTCACACTCATTTTTAATCTGAAAATGCTTTTATCCCTGCTACAAACGCTTCAAATAAATAAAAAGTTATGTTGCACGGTATATTGCTTGAATATGTATTTGATTGTAGGATCAAATGAGTTCTCCCTTTTATGATGATTTATTAGATGTTATGAAACAAAGAGAAACTGAAAGATTCCCGCTTCACCCTTATTGCCGATAAATGGTTTGAACATTGAAAAGAAGAACATAAATCGTTTTTCTGAGTTATAGAAATAACATAGGATATTATAATAATTCTTCATCTTTGGTTACAGTTATGGAAAGGTAAACCAACTCTAAAATAGGGGGAACACGGAGACATTGATACACTTTTTTTTTAAAGTTAAAAAATAATTTTACCAACGGAAATAATTAGAACAAATAGATTATATTTATGCATTTGTAATCTAATATAGGATTTCAGTCGAGTTTTGGTTATAAATGAAATAATAAAATTGTTATTATATTTTTTCTTCAAAATGGATTTGTATGAATCTGTCCAAACCAGGAGTACATTGATACACACGGAAATATCGAAAATAATGAGGGTTAATAGTTCTGGAATCAAAAAATGTTTCATCAATAAACTTTATATTCCAAATCAAGTTTTAAAAGTGTAACAAAGAAACAAACTTTTATTTTAATAAAATTTCAACATTTTTAATGAGACTGGAAAATTGAAACAATAATCCTCTCAAAATAATTTATCTCTGCAAATAATACAGGAGATTACGAGTCTGTGTGTGTAAATATATTTTGGAGGGAGATAATGTATATCTCGAAGCAGTTTTTTTGAAATTTTAATGAATTAAAAATTAAGGAAAATTTTCGCGTTCTTCCTTCATGACTTACGAAAATATTAGCACAAAAATAATTTTCACACCATATAAAAATGCAAAAACTTTTCTTCTTGATAATATTAATTAAATTTCGGTACAATTTTTCTCTCCAATTTTAAAAAAATCGTAAAAAAAATTTTAAACTTAATTTTCAACAATTATTTTTATTCTCGCAATGAAATTCAAACTGTTTTCATAGTTCAAACAAATGCTTAATTGCGTGTTTCCCTTAGATAGTTCATTTTTACGTTTTTTCCATTTCCAAAGACGATTTTGTAAAGTAGTTTCTGTTAAGGCGCATTGATACACACAGAAGATGCGTATCAATATGCACCGGAGTCAACTGTATCAATCTAATCCAAGATACTTTTTTACTTAAAACAAGTAGTCACGCAAAATCAAAGCTAAAAATCCTCAAAACTTAATATGGTTCAGAAAAATATGTTTTTCCGACCTTTGGAGTGGATTCCCTGGCAAGAAAACGTAATTAGTGAAAAAGTCACACAAGACGTACTTAGAGTAAAATTTACTTCGACTAAAAGATTAGCGGTTTGATTCATTTGTAAATTAACTCTTAAGTTAACATGGCCGAAAAATTTACCTCATATACATTGACATATATATATGAGGGGATATGAAGATCTTGAACCATTCCAATCATCAAAATTTAAGAACTGTATCAATGTTTACGAATATCAATCTACTCCAACTCCCCCTACGAAGTTTGAGCTATCTCTGCTCACATGAAACTGTAGATAAATGTATTATGCGACTTTAATCAAAAATTAGTTATGGCATTGTATATGTCACCGGTAATATATGAAACCCGGAATTCTATAGAATACGTTGGCATTTCATTGAATTCGGAAACTTGGCTAACAATGTATGAAAGACATCGCCGATTCGATTTTGTAAGAAAGAAAATCAAGTGCCATTCAAAATAAAATTACTTCTTTACTTGATGCATGAAGTAGGTTCATATTTCTATTTTTGTCTCTAATATAGGAAATCATAAATTTTGTTTGTACAACTTTCAGTTTTCATTACATATTTTGAATATATTTTTTAATTGAACTCTTTCATTATTTTTTCGAAATAACATTTGTATTTTTGAGGATTTCACGTATTTTAAATAACAGCCTAATCATGACATTCCTTCATACTTTGCCTATATAACATTTGCCATTCTACAGAATGCTGACTGTATATACAATGCCTAGGGAAAGTATATGATAATTTTTATACTTCATACCTTTCCTGAAAACGCCCGGCATTCTATAAAATGCCATAGTATTCTATAGAATACCGTCGTTTCATACATTGCCGGTAACATATACAGCCCGGTGTATTATTAGAATGTCATAATAAACTAAATAACACACACTGAGGCCCAGCTTGGAACAGCTACCCTAATTCTGTAAAATAGTACTTGTTTCTCAATAGCACGAATTCCTTTTATTAGTTCGTTAGATATTTTAAGTAAAACTCGTTAAAAGGGACAACGGCGATTTAAATTCCTAAAAATCAGAGTGATCCTGTTGAAGCCCACTCATTAAGCAGTCCATTTAATAAGCATGAATGCTTTTATTTTTTACTGATAAATTTGAATGATCTTCGGTAAATTAATGCGAAAGTTATAAATTTTCTATGAATTTTAAGAGGCATTGTCATATCACGTATGTACAATTTCGTATTTCCTGATAAATATAACCAAAAATTTAACACAAGAAGAATAAAATTCCAGAAATATTGCTTTATTCGTAAAGTTGGCTGTAATAGAATATTAATATTAATATATTTTATTTCATATGAACTTATAATATCTAACTTATTTTTCAAAAATGAGTGTAGCAAAATGAAATTATGAAAACTTATGCTCATTAAAAGAATTAAATTGATTAAAAATCAAACCTCAAGCGCAAAAGGAACGATATAAAGCTCTTTTGTTTTAACTAAGTCATTTCTTATTGATTCCTTAAATTTAATTTAGGGTACTAAAATTTTTATGTATATATAAAAATGGTGCTTTTCTTCAAAACGCTATGTATATTAAAATTAATTATAATACTGTAAAATACTAAAGATTGAAATAGAAAGTTATTCAATATTTTGGAATTTTATGCACATTAGTGTGCTTAATATTAATTAGTGGCATAAATCTTATTATATTCTTATGTAGTGAATGTTCTGTTAAAGTATAAATTTGCTTACTAAATCGTGCTTCAAGGTTACTAATTTTACATCTCCTTTATCGCGTGAAAAATGCTGATTTGTTATAGAAAGATTTACGTTTATGTGAAAGGAATTTAAACTAATGGCTGATTCTTTAGAATGTTTCAGTTCTTTAATCGTAATTTATTAAATAAAATGTTAATTTTCTATAAAAAGTAATAAATTACTTTGAGATGAATGATGAATTCTAATTTTTTTGATAAAAGAAAAATTATTCTCAGACTCAGCAATATTTAAAATGACACTCATCGTAGTGCTTAATTTGGTTCTCATCTTCCTTAATGTCTAAAGATCTCTAATAGTTCTCTTCATGAGAGAGAAAAATGTCACTATAAGGATTAAACATGGTAAAAGAAAAAAAAATAATTTTCAAAAATTTTAACATTTTTACGTGAATTGTACCTGAAATGATGCTCAATTTGATCAATAAAAGATTCCCATACTAAATCTTTTATCAGAAGGATGGTTTATGGCTAAGATGAAAACATATAGTTACGATAAGAAGAATTGCTGTGATGTTGACAATTATTTTAATACACGAACGTTGGACATATTTATCTTGAAAAATAACAAAGTGATGCCATTCGATGCATTTCGTGCCAGCATATTTGATTTTTCATTATGACGATTACATAATGAAATGCTGTAGATAAATATACTTTTAAATAGTAAGAGATTGCGGAGATTCATAAAATTTAACATACAAGGAGACAGTTTTATAATCGTCATAAATTCCGATCTCAACATTTTGACGAATCACCACATTTCATATCTCCTTGAAACCTGCAAACACACATCTGGAATTGTCTGCATGAATACGAACACGATAGCTCTGGAACGAAACTGGCAATACAACTAAAATTTAGTACGTGTACTAAAAACAAAAATTGTAGATCTGTTAAATATTGGATAAAAACTATGGACTGGAAATCTGCCTGTGAAATTAATAGTCTGTGCGGAAGGGAAAAATTCTACCGGCATAGCATTTCTGCCATATATATGGGAAAGGTTAAAATAGATACAACTTTTATATACAAACTTTATCAGATCCTCACAAATCGTTACAAAATTTCCAAACAGATTTGGACAGAAAACAGTGGGGTTAAATTAGAATTTTCAACAACACCCATTAACAATCGAGACTGAGGTGATTGTTCTTTTGGAGAACAATGGAACAGTGGGGTGAATTTCCCTCTCAACAGAGCCTATTATGACGGTGATGGGTAATATATTCTTTAGGATAAAATACCGTTCGGGGTCAATAGAGTTGACACAATAGCAGATTTGGGAGTGCAAGATATTGTGATGTATTTCAGCATAGTATGAAGAATCTTTATCAAAAATAATATATTTATTGGACGTCTACCACAGCACAAACATGTAAAACAAACACATACACTTACATCACAAACGTTACATCACTGAATGACATCGAATTCCACTTTCAACTCATCAATCTTCATTTTCTTTGCTAGGCAACGTTAGCAAAAGACAAATATATCGTTGCCATACTATTTTTATAATCTTTAGAAAAGAATTATGCCAAACGATATTTTAAAATTAATCTCTTTTATGACCAAGCGATTTTTTTATCTAATTAATTTCTTTTCTTCAAATATTTTAATAATTCTACAAATATATATTTTTATTCGTTACGAATGTTACAAAATTTCCAAATAGATTTGGACAAAATCAGTGGTGTTAAATTAGAATTTTCAACACCCATTAACAATCGAGACTGAGGTGATTGTTCTTTTGGAAAACAATGGAACAGTGGGGTGAATTTTCTCTCTACAGAGTCTATTATGACGGTGATAGGTAATATATTCTTTAGAATAAAGTACTTTTTGGTCAATAGAGCTGACACAATAGCAGATTTGGGAGCGCAAGATATCCTCTCACATTTAAATGCTGAGAATATTCGTGACTGAACAGCCAGTATAACTATTTCCGCAATAAATTCTATTTTAGATAAGAAAAGCTATTTTTGGACTACTGTCATGGTTTGATCTCTTTAATCCACTTTACACGCAAGAGCTCAGCAGGAAATTTAAAGATCAATGGTGAAATAAATTTTACACTGGAAAATAATTATGAAAAACGTATATTTCTTATAGAATTTATTGCATTTTTAAACTTTTTTGCTTTAGTTTAAACGTTCTGTCCTTGATAAAAATTGCATCGCATTTTTTTACATGATTTCATTACACTCAATATATTTCATGTTTGTAAAGATGGGTTTTATAATCGATTTTTCATTAACTTCTTGTTGGACTACATTGTTGGACTAAACTTGTGTACGACCGAAGACAAGAAATTGTTTTAGAAATTTTGAGCGCTAAATTCTAAGTTAATAGCTTGAATTTAATTAAATTTTGATTGCATATGACAGACGCCATCTGGTAGTGGATGTAAGAAAAATTTATGATTGCCTAATATTTATAATATTGAACTTGGAAATATATCAATGATTCAAAAGGAAAATATTAAATAAAGTGGGTCTATGAGCATGGTTTTCTGAATATGCTAGTATTTTGATCGAAAATGCGGACTTCAAAAAAATCCAAAAGCTTGCGCCGTTGTAAGATATTCTCTGAAAAACATAAGGTCATTCTGAATATTGCAATAAAGAAAATTCCTTATAATTTATTAAAAATAAAAATGTACCATAAACGTTATTTAAATATTAATTTGCTTAAAATATTTCTGTCAGTATTTCGCGCTTTTATCATTTTCTTTTGACGTCCATATTTAGCTTTGGATATTTATATCAGCACTTCACTGTTTTATAATTTTCTTCTGATGTCCATACTTTGCTTACAATATTTCTATCAAAACCTCAAGCTTTTATAATTACTTTTTGATGCCCACATTTTGATTAGAATATATCCATCAGCACCAAACGCTTTTATAAATATATTTTGAAGTCCATATTTTCGATAAAAAAAAACTTTCTACATTTTGGTACACTTATAAAAGCTTGTTTTTAAAAAACCCTTTCTTCTTATTATTGCTTCAACTTAGTGTCTGTACACTATCTTACAGAAGAAATATATGTGCCTTTTAAAAGTCCATTTCTTTAACGTAAGATAAATGTTTATTATATTATTTTTAAAAAAGTTTATGGCTGCTCTAGGACTTTAATTAGTTATCAGATTAAAATAAAAATAGTTTTTACTAATCAAAAATTCGAAATTAATTAAAAAGAATATTTCAAAAGTCATAAACAAATTCTATACGGTATTAATTCGCATCCTAATATTTCTATTGCAAAATGGGAATTTTATTTTCTTATTGGAATGAAAGTTTTTAATTAAACTTTTAATTATGTCATGAATTAATTTAATTCGCGAAGTAATTACAAACCAAATCAGCAAACACAAATCAGGACTTATTAATAGAGACACAAACAACAACTCTATCACTTTGCATTCAAATGAATTTTTCACGTTAGAGCAAATGGTCAAAACAATTTTTTTGTACATCATCAAAATATCCTGTAGATCTTTAATAAAGTTATTAATTTTTATTCTCATCCGAAAATTAAACAATTTGTTATGTTTGAGACTTAAAAAAAGATGGTTTTAATTTGATTTTCTTAAAGATTATTTTGAAAACTTTAAGCAATTCTCGAGATGTATCTCAAAGGAAAAACTCCATGATTGAAATAATTTTGTTCGTTTTCTTTGTTGTATTTTGATTTCTTCTGAAAATATTTGATAAAAAAACTTTTTCTTAATTATGCATTTATTAGTGTACTAAAAGGGTAGAAATTTTATTTTAATTATTTCTAGTTTTTAGGAATATTCTGTTATTTTAAACATTATGGGATCTTGAAATAATTTCTCTTAATTTACGACAAGGTGGCGCCACTTGCATGGAATAAAATATTAGTTAAATTAATTAAATGATAATTAAGTTCTTAAGTAATTAAGTAATGAAATGATAATTAAGTTCTTAGGTAATTAAGTAATGAAATGATAATTAAGTTCTTAAGTAATTAAGCAATGAAATGATAATTAAGTTCTTAAGTAATTAAGTAATGGAATGATAATTAAGTTCTGCAAATATTAAAATATTGTATTGGCATTGCGATCACATGACTGATTGGAATTTCAGAAGTCTATTATATTGTGATACTTGTAAAGAACAAGAATATATCATAAAATTAATCGTTTTAAAAATATTTTTATGAAATTATTAAATTTGTAAAAAAAGTTTGGCAAAGGTATTTATAAAAAAGTAACTGAAATGTCTTAGTTTTTTTGTATTTGTGAAAGTTACCAGCCGACGAAAAAAAAACGTGTTATTGAGAATTCGATGTTAATTAGTGTGTGTGATATTGCGGTATATAATGTGTAGATATTTTATGTTAAACAGTCTTTTATTTGTGTAAGTCGTCAATAAATGTGTTGTTTTGGAAGGAAGGCATCATCACATTTCATATAATTTTGAGAATACAGCACAACTTAAAGACGTTAATGAAAAGCTGATTACTGAATTCCATTTTTACACACTCGAAACAAGTAAAGTTAAATAATAATGTATTAAATCGAATGTATGAAGATGAAGAAATGTATTTTTAGAGAAAATTGCAAGTCTTTATATTTCATGTACAAATTTCAAGTAACTGATTGTTTTAAATTTTCGCGAGTGCGAGAAGAAAAAATATTAAATCCAGATCCAACAGATATCTTGCTCAAAAAGAGTTTCGCAAATATTGCAATTTCAAATTTTATTTTCGGAACGAAAATAGTACATCGGCAAATTTTGAGCTTATCATCTATAGCTATATCTTTAAATAAAATAATTTAACAATAATTGATTTTACTACAAAAAAGAAAAAAAATCGTTTTATACTTTTGTGTGTAGTTTATAATTGAATTATTAAATTTAAGATATTGTATAGATCTTTGTTTTCAAGGTGAAATCATTAATTATCAGATATATCACTGAAATTCTTAACGGATACACGATTTCTTTGAATATTTTATTTAACTCATACACAATCTATCCTATTAAATAATTTATAAATAGAGAATCAAATCAAAATATTTTACCTTGTTATTAATTTTTTAAAAAAAGCACCCCAAAATTCTTGCCTTATTTTACGTCTTACGAACGTATATAACAAAGTTTTTCATCTTTCTGAAAATGCACTATGTAAAAAAATATGAGGTGCATTTAAGAAAAAAATAATTTTAAAATTATTGCGTTAACGCGTCAAATATTTTCATCTCTTTGCAATCTCATTGTGCAGTGTTAAAATTGAAGTTATAATACATTATTTTTAAATGCTAAGTCATTTGTCGAGAGTGGTAGAGTGAACCAGTATTTCGTTGTTGTGCATTATATTGAAAATGGAAGAGCTATAAGTTCGTGTGAAGTTTTGCTTAAAATTCGCAAAAAACTTTAGTTAACCTTTACATTTTGCAACAATCTTGTGGGAAACTTGTTTTTGGCTGTTCCCAAAGCAGTGATTGGTACAAACGTTTCAAATCGAACAAACATCCACCAAGGGCGAGCGCCTTCCACGTCCTCGGAATATCTTCACATTGAGGAATTTCGTGGTTTTATTCTTTCAAACCCATTGCTTAAAATATCCGTGAGATTAATGAAGATCTAGCCATCAGAGAAAATACAGTCGCGCGAGTGTAAAAAAAAATCAAAATTAAACAGATCAAGTATTTAAAATTTGTTAGCAATCTTAAGTCAATTTACATGAAATCAGCTTTCTCTGATGGCTAGATCTTCATTAATCTCACGAATATTTTTACTCTTTCAAACCCATTGCTTAAAATATCCGTAGATTAATGAAGATCTAGTCATCAGAGAAAGCTGATTTCACATAATTTGACTTAAGATTGCTAACAAATTTTAAATATTTGATCTGTTTTATTTTTTTACGCTCGACTATATTCAATTTTTGAAATTTTTATGTGTTTTAATTTTCCGTCTTCTTATGAATTCAACATATTTTTTTGGTGATTTTCGTGGTGAGTGTTCAATTTATGTACTCTGCAATTGACTTTTATCTCCCGCCTGCATTTTCTTCTTCAAGCTTTTAAAATCCTAATGTATTTTTAAGGAATTAGTGCTTGTGTATATTTGACTTTTAAATCCTTGCTTTTCTGAATTCGTCTTTTCATTTTATGTTTTAAATTTTCAACAAATTTTAATGTGCTTTATGATATTAATAAGACAGTTTACGACTTTTAGAATCCTAGTGTGTCTTTTAATGCTATTGTGACTGCGTGTTTTCGTTTAAAATTACTTATGTGTTTGCAAATTTTTCATAGTTTTGTGTTTTGAACTTTTATAGACTCTGTCTGCGTTTTTTCATATCTTCGTGATTCACTCATTATGGTTTCTGTTCTTTGTGTGTTTTTTGTTCATTACACTCTGTAAATGGAGTTATATCTGTAGTGCGCGTTTCTTTAAATCAATAAATAAAAGACATATCTCACGCTCTTCCGCTGATTGGAGAGGGGATGCCAGCTGAGGTGCCGTCCTCGTCCTCTGACCACGATTCAAAATTCTAGGTCCGTCACAAAATAACCCTCATGTTGCTTCAGAACGGGACGTTAATGTAGCTAAACAAGATGCATCGCTTAGTAGAAAATTTGTGTATTGTTCCTTGACTAATAAGCAATTTACGAATCGTGATAGAGTTGGTCAGGAGTTGCTAGATCGCTTAAATGCGAATAAGAACTCTCCGCAACGTACCTAAACAGGCCGTCACTGTCCAGATTTTAGCCTTCGGACAATTTTTTCATTCCAAGGAATGAATTCACAATGAACATTTGACGATTCGAAACTATAGAAGAGAGAGAAAATAATTCAACACGCGTCTTATGTTTGGTATCAAAAAAAGGATTTCTAGGAGTCACCCCAGCAATTCACGTTGTGAGTGGCGTATGAATAACGGAAGAGATTCTTCGGAAGGAGACAGGTCCCCCTAAAAGATACTCAAATCCATTATTCAGTTTTTTTCAGAAGTTCAGTTCATTTTTGGGCAGACTCCGTGTACAACACAAAGTAACTTGTGTTTGTCGACTGAGCGAAGTAGTTCCCAGTATTGTAAAGGCATGCATTTGTCGTTGGTGATGATTTTCTCTACCAAATAAAAAGTATTTTAATTTTGGCTTTCTTCATACTAACGAATATTAGACCTCTATTTCGCTGAAGATGGAAACAGCAATGCTTATGCAATCAACAAAAAATGTTAAAAGGATAAAGCGATGGCCCATGTGTCTCTTTCAAGCTCGACCAACATGTAACTACTTAAAGAGGGGTTCAGCCAACTCTTCAAAGAGCCTTTTGCAAAGAGCCTTTTAACCCTCCAAGTGTTTTGCATTGCCTTTTAAGCCTCGAAGCGTTTGTACCCAACCCTCAAAGTGTTTTGCATTTGCCAGCACCCAAACCTCAAGCCTTTTACTTGCGTTGCCTTTTAACCCTCAAGGCGTTTTGCGTGCCTGCAACCCTCAGACCTTTTTAGTATAGCACCAACCTTCAGAGCGTTTTGCGTGCCTTTTAGCGCCCTCGAGCGTTTTGCGTTCTTTAACCCTCAGTTTTGCATTGCCTTTTAATATCGAGCGTTTGCATTGCCTTTCAACCTCAAACGTTTGCATTGCCTTTTATCGACGTTGGATTGCCTTTTCAATATCAGGCGTTTGCATTGCCTTTTCAACAGATCGGTATTTTGCATTGTAGCACAACCCTCAAGTGACGTTTGCATTTTAACCTCAAGCGTTTTTGCATTGCTTTCAA
>BGPR01007374.1:0-67504 GCA_013235015.1 Araneus ventricosus | reverse complement strand
ACTAGAAGGGGGAAAAACTTCAACCTCTGACTGGGACTTACTTGAGCTATCCTATGTATTTGTTCAACAACAGCAGGCATTACTGCAGAAATACTATCCTCGATGATAGTATGTATCATGTTAGTACATTCTTCCTCGCTTAAATCAAAGCGGAATTTGTCTTGGACCTTAAAAAGTTCAATAACATATTTAAAATGCACTTTTATTAGTGTAATAAAAAGTAGAAATTTTTTTATTTCAATTATTTTCAACTTTTTACTCTTTAATTTATAATTCAGTATTATAAAAATTATGGAACCTTGAAATCAATTTTTTCTCAAATTCACTAGCAGGTGGCACTCCTTGCATGAAACTGAAATTTAATTGGTCACGCATATAATTAGGTTCTGAAAATATTAAAATAGTGTATTGTCATCAAGAACACACAAATGTACAAAATTTGAAAACTCTGGCACATCAGGAAGCGAGTGAAGAATCAATGACAAAATTCCATCTTTACGAACATGAAACAAGTCAAGCTAAATAAACGTGTAAAAATAAACATCCTTCAGAAGTCTATTAGATTTCATTGAAATATTCATGCTGTACAAGATAAAATCAAGAATATTTGATTGAATTACAGTGACCAGACATCGTGTATCGGAGGAACAATCTTGAATTTCAACTCTTTGCCCAAGACTTGAATTAGCCCTCTGATTGCTGATTTTTTAAAGTCACTATGCAATGCAAGATAACATGACCAAATATCGTTGAACCAAGTGAATTGTTATTTATATGCAAAGCTTTATTCATATAATATAATTCAATGTTTTAATAGTAATAAGTAAAGGCAGAAACTTGTGAAAAAACGCAGGATGCAACAGAAAGTAGACTTACTTGATACACGCGGAAATCACGGGATAAGCAGTCAGAGGGTTATATGTGCTGGATTGCCTCATGATTTAACATCAGTTGATAGCTCGTATTAAAAATAGACCAACCACATTTAATTATTATTTTATTTTTTGTAAGTTAGATTTTGGAGAATTTTCCTTTCCAACTTTTACATTATATACATTAAAATCCCACTAATACGATCAGCATAGGTGAATCAGACTGAAAAAAGAAAAAAATAGCTAAACATAATAACAAATATGATATTTATGATTCTTTATCTCTTGCCATTTCATAAAAATGTCTTAATATTTGCTTATTTTCTTTTTTTCTATATTATTTAGTTTTTGAATTTTGTCAAATATACTTCCCGGGCCGCCCAAATAATTCAGTTTAAATTTGTAGGATAATAAAAACTCAAACTGTATTTTCCACGGCTGCATAACAGGACAAAGGAGGATGAAAAGAGTATTTCTGATGAACAGAAAGAGATGTAACAGAAAAGCTTACTTTCTTGACTGTTTTATCAGGCTCCAAGGCTATATCAGGAACACTAGCATCCACCATCAATGAAAACAAATTTAGAAACAAATTTCCATGCCTGAAAAGCAAACAAATATCCAAACTGTAAAAGACAAATTTTTATCAAATGATGAAAATTAAATATAAATACCATATGCACTTGATTAACACACTTTTTTCTTTTTATTTATTAACCTTCTGTTGAGCACAATGGATCTAAGAAACACATTTTATTGTAGTGACACTTTATGTTGCACCAGACTGAAGGTCGATAATCCAGAGCACCCTTGTAACAGAACAGAATGACAAAGAAAGTTCTTTTACCTACGCAAGATCAAGAATGCAGTGACGGCATGCTGCCGGAACATGTTGTAGAAATCTGAGTGAATTCCTCCCATGGCATCCACCATCTCTTTGCTGAGCTTCATCTGAGGAGGCATAGGTTTGGGATCTCGACCCAAGATGTAGCCAAAGTCAATATGAAACAGCTTACCTGTGTTAAAAGAAAAAGAAAAGTAATTTTTAACTCATAACATGGTAAATTCTTGAGAATTTTGTTTTAGTTTAGTTATACTCCGCCTAATGTGATCATAGTTAATGTTATCATTCGCTTTATATTATCAAACACCTCTGGCCCCAAAACAATGTATTCAAATGTACACAAAATTATTTGTTTAGTGTGATCACTACATTGTTTAATGTTATCAGTTCTGAAGTAGGGAATTGAGCGATCCCTCATTTTCAGCCGATTAGTATTTGACATTCGTAGAATTTCTCACTCAACTTGTAAGGAAACATGTGGGAGCCACTTTCCCCCACACAACCCAAGAAATTTGGGGTTTATTTTTCATGACCTCTCTTTGAAGATCGTCCATTTAGCGGGCAGGGACGTGACTGTTTGGCAATAGTCATTGAACCTCCTGAAGGTATGCAAAAAGAAAAGTATGAAGAATGGATGTCCATTGACGAGGACATTCCAGTAGCTGCCACACTAACAGACTTGGAAATTTGCCAAGAAAGGCCAAGCGATAAAAGTTGACGATTCCGACGGGGATGAATGTGTTGAAGAAAACCCTCCAATGAACGCCAAAATGAGGCAAGCTTTGGTATTTTGAAACATGGCGTGCAACGTTGTTCAACAAATTTTAAAAACCAATACAAGTATGAACAATATAAATGAAATGTTAAGGAATAATTGTCGTCAAACAACAATTAATGAATTTGATTAATTGTTATTTTTGAAATAAATTATAGATAGCCCTGAGGTAAGTGTTTTCTTTTCCCTTGATGTGATAAAAATAAAGTTAATTTAACCCAATTCGGTCAATTTTATCAATCGGTTAATCTTATCAAAATTCTTAAGTCCTGAAGTGATCACATTAAGCGGAGTCTACTGTATTAATGTCCTGTTTTAAAGCAACACAAGGGCTATTTTGGGACAGACATTGTAATTTTGAATCATGGGTAGATGACAAAGACAACACCTGAGCTGGCGGCCGCGGCCGGGGGGGGGGGGGGGGGGGGGAAGGGTACCACTAGGCCACTGTAGACCCAGAATTTTTCTTCAGAGTACATCAATAAGCTAAAGATGTAAAGACAAATGAGGCAAAAGTGTTAAATCGTCGATGCGTGTCGACTAGATTGGAGACTGATTTCCTAACGTAATCCTTAGCAGGGACAGCTTTAGAACTTGCGGGGTCCAATTCGAAACAGTTTTGGTCAACATTTTTTTTTTAATGATCTAAAGATTCAGAGTTAGGAAAAAACAAAAACAAACTAGAGGGAGTGGTCTCCTTTAAACTTTTTCGTATACTCCCCAACACATGTAGAGAAAAAATAAACTAAAAGGCAGTTAAACGAACAAGTGTGCCTAATGCAGTGGGGGGAAAAAAATAAGCGAAACACCATACCCCGAGTTTTGGAAGGTCGTGGTTTGACCCAGCAAAGCGGAAGTAGAATCAGAAGCCCACTCGATTATGCAATAGGGCTGGGTAAAATAAAGAAAACCAAATTTGCAATTTGAACGCCTTTTTTTTTTTAACCGATTGACAGAAAAATTGGACACAAATCTACAATTAAGGTTAGAAGACCATATACAAAATTTCATTTATCTAAGTAATTTCGTTAAGAAGCTATTGCGTTAAAAAATATGCGATTAAACAGACTGACACACGGTCAACTCTTTGATGGATTTGACCCAAAATTTAATATGGACCTACATTTATGATGATAAAACTGTGTACCAAATTTTATCCATATAGCTATTTAAGTTTTTGAGTTATAGAGTTCACATGAACGTGGACAGACAGACTTCCCGTTGACGGATTTTGTCCAAAATTTGATAGAAACCTACAAATTATGTTTAAAGACCACATACCAAATTTCATCCCTGTAGCTCTAATAGTTTTCGAGTTATCGTGTTCACAGACAGGCAGACATAATTCCAAAATTGTGTTTTTTGGGCTCGGGAAGGTCTAAAACGTGAAGATTCCTCTAAAAATTTAGAGTTTGAATTTTTTGATGATTACAGTACTTTCTCTTTGTATACAAGACAGTAAAAACCAATGTTTTCCCCCTTGACTTCCTCACATGTGTGGACATTATGGAACTTTTGGTGCTTTGTAGTAACATGAAGAAAACTGAGTATGCATTCCTTTCTTCCAGATGAAATCCAAATTTGATATATATATATACAGTTTTGATAACAGGGCCACATACCAAATTTCAATTACCTAGCTCATTGTATTTTTGAGTCGTCATGTCCACAAGCACATGGACAGAATGAAGGGCAAACTTTTGGATTTCATCCAAAATTTGATAGAAGTCTACAATTTTGGTGTTACGATCACATACCATTCCATTCGCCTAACTTGTTTTAGAGTTGTTGCACTCATAGAAGCAGGTAAATCCAAAAATGTTTTTTTTTAGGGGGATGGGTGAACTAATGGTGATCTAAAATATGGAAATTCATTAAAATTTCAAAATTGCATTTTTTGATACAATTTTCAGTAATAAGTATGGTTTTAAATAAACACTTACACTGAAATCTGAATGAAATATTTTATGTATTAAGCATTTGCAAATATATTTTTTGAATGGTCTCCAACAGAAATCTGAATTCTTTTCAAGATATATAATAGGTTTCTAAAATTAATATTGCATCAAGTTAATTCCAAATAAAGACTATAATCACAATATTCACTATAAATAGGGACAAAAGTGATAACTTATTCAAAACTCATGAATGACATTACCAGTTTTAGTTAAAAGAAGATTGTCCAAATGTCTGTCTCCTACTCCAAGCAAATATGTAATGACACAATATCCAGCTAGACGAAGCAATAAAAAATATAAATAACTACATAAAGGTGCAAGCAGTTAATTACAAAGTTCAATTTAGGAAAAGATCACAATTTATTACTTTTGATTTCAGAAGTTAGAACTAATGAATATAAAATTATACAAAATATTAAGAAAACATAAATTTACAGTAAAGTTTTAGCAAATTAAAAAAAAAGATTAATAAAGTAAAATTATATAAAATGCTAGTAAACATAACATCTAATTCAACAGTATCCATTAACATAAACAAACAAAAAAAAAACCATATATAAACCACTACTAACTCTGATAAAAAAAAAATCAGAGACAAAGTCTTTTCTGTATGTTGTCATTGTATGTAAACCAGAATATTCTAATGATAATTGAAAAATGCTTTTCAAACAAAAGGGTGATTCACTATTTAATAACTAGCTGAAAACCCGGCATTGCTCGGGATCCATATTTTTTCAAATAACGGTCTTCTGTTTTTTCCCCCCTAAAAATATTGTCACCAACTTTCCCCAACAAAAGTAAATCTTCTTTAAATCTTTTCTTGTTGAATTAAAACTTTCAAATATAGCCTTTTTATCATCTTATAACAATATGGTTTGAATGAAAATGCAAGAAAATTAAAAAAAGAACATTTATTTTAAATAATATATAGTTAAAAAACTAATACAGTTTTGCAATGTACAAATATACTTGTACTGTATATGTTGTAAGTCATTGGATACTTGATTGCATATTAAAAACTATGAAAAAAAATGCATCCTACGAAATAACAGAGGAAGTAAGAAGTCTACCTTGACCAAAAAAAGCAATATTTTCTTAGCTTTAACAGTGGTAAAAACACATGAACACGCGATTTGATGAAATAATATATTAGTTTGAATTTTATTTGATAACGATAAAAGCATTGTTGCAATTTGAGTTTAAAATGAATTTTGAAAAGTTAATTACAGTTATAGAAAAAATAGTACAACAAATAAATTGGCATCATTGAAAAGATAAATTTTTGCTCTTTAAGGTGATGTAAAAATAATTTTCATACAATAAGTATTTCAGAAGTTATTAGTGAAAAACGTCTAAAAATAGCTTAATTTTCGTTATTTAATTAAATAAATAAAAATAAAATCTTGTTTAAAATAATTTTTACGCCGTTAGCTCTCTCTTGTGCTAATTGGTCACTGTAAGTCCCATAAAGAACCAAAAAAACGAACAAACAAACACACACAAATACTTTCCTCTTTTATACATATATATAGATATACACCACTTTTTTCAACAAGATTTAATTCCAAACCTTAAAAATGCGTGTCAATAAGTTAGCAAATAAAACCCACATCAGTCCTGCCTACCCAAAAGGGTATAAGGCCATAAGCAGACTGACATGTTAGTAGTGATACATATCATAATATTTCAGTGGTGGTAGATAAGTAAAAGTTACATTTCAACTTTTGTTCAGTGATGAAAAGGAAATCGACCAAAGTATACAAAATCTTAACTAAGAAGAATTTCACTGTATTAAACCAGTATCATAAATAAATGTAATCCTAAATTAGGACTACCTTTTTTTCCCAAACCACCACTGAAGATGCATTAAAATACCTACCTAACGATTTAACATAATTCTCCATAGCTTCAGCAGCAATTCCATAAGACCCATTTTCAGAAGGAGCTTGAGTTCGAAGGTAGCTCTGGATATCCTTGTATTCATCTATGATTGCATTAATTGCAGATGATTCTATATACTGTACAAATCCTGTGAGGAAATTTAATGAAAGTATGAGGATATTAGACAGTGATGCAGACATTCATAGCTACTATCAACTTGAGTAATCATCGACTATTGTTTAATGATAACTGAATGATTGAAGTTTTTAAAAATAGACTTTAATCCCTTGACAGTTTTGTCTGAGCTCCACTCATGTATCGACGAAATATGTCATTTTTAAACTTTAAATTTCAATAAAGTCGTTCATGGACCTTATAACTCAATACAAAAGTGACCGGCAATCCATTAACATCTCAAAGGTTCCATGGACATGTAGTTGAAACAATATGAAAGTGCATACCCAAAACAGAGGGGGGACTAGACAATACAAAAAAATACATGATTAAGGAGTGAATTAATGCACTAAAAAGTAGAATTTGTTTCTAAAAAATTATTTTCTACTTTTTAGTATTTAATTTGCAATTTATTACTACAATTATTACTGAATCAATTTATTTTAAAATTCACTACCGGAGTTTATGATTTAATTGAATCAATCTATTTACTGGTAATTAAATTCTAAAAATATTAAAGTAGTGTACTGCCATCAAGATCACAGAAGTTTACAAAATTTGAAAACCATAGCACATTAGGAAGTCAGTAAAAAAAAAAAAAATCGATTAAAAAAATCCATCTTTGCAAACATGAAACAAGTCAAGTTAAATAAAAGTTTATGAAAAGACAAAAACTCACCATGCTTACTGCTGCAGGCTAGTACACGATAGGGGGTCAGCTTTAAATCCAGATTTTCATGTTGCAGCAACTAAGAGTAAAGAAACAAAGCATGTAATGTAGCTATTTATATTTCTTATCACAGTAAAACCCCACTTAACTAAACTCGGGTTAACCTAAACCTGAGTTATCCAAAATGCCTCTGAAATTGCAAATTCAAAAAACATGTGCTGTACTGCAAGAAAATAATCACAAAGGCAAGACTTTTTTGTAAGGATATCCCCACTTTTTTCTTTTAACCCTTTCTAGGACCGTTTATTTCTAGTAATGGTATAATAAAATAACTTTGGGATTGAGATTAATTTAAGAAAAGAAATCCATTTCACTAATTCAACAACATTACTCTTTAGTTAATTAATTTCATTAAATAATAATAAATTAAAAAGTCAAGACACTTTTTTAAGCTTTGAGATAAGAAATTGGAACGTTTGATTTTGTTTCATCAAAAATTTTGATGAGAACTTTAAAATAGCTTACCTTGTACATTTAAAAAAAATCCCTTTTCTTAATTAAAAATTAAGCAAGGCGTTTTTCCGCGAAGTCTTTCTTTTCCATAAATTTGTTTCTCTCATTTTAATATTTTTTTCAAAATTAATTTTAAACTGAATTCGTAACAATATTGTTGTTGATTAAAAATAATACGAAGAACTGTTTCCAGAAGGAAGAATGCTAAAAGAAAATTTAAAAGTAGACGATTTAACAATTTATATCGGGACCAGCTATTGATTTATTTTCACGCTTTAAATTAATGAATAATTAAATAGTTAATTTAATTGTTTCAAAATATTCATTAAAACCTTTCATTGACTTTAGTAATTGTGAACAAAATTTGAAGTACCTATATAACAAATAACAACGTATGAAGAAAACGGATGTTTTTAAAAATCGACTTTTACGATTGATATTCTCATTTTAATTGAAAGTGTTTTAGATCAGAAAAGGAATTTGCATTTTATAATATTTACACAAGAGTAATTTTTACATTGAAAATATTAAACATGAAAACATTTTAATCCGGAGCAAAGCCAGGTATATCAATTAACAGTTATACTTAACAAAATTTTTAACAAAGATATTAACTATAAATTAATTAGTCATAAATTAATTATATATTATACCGTATGAAAAGTGAAAGTGAATGCGGTTGATGGGAGCACATAACTTCTAAGTAATTCTTGCTGTCAAAAAACTTTCAATATAAAAGTATTTGTTATGATAAGGTGATAATTCCCGTAATTGAAATTTTCTTTTTATCTTCAATCTTAACGAAGCTATGGGGAAATGATAAATTGGGGAGTAGGGTATTGAATATCGCTTTTCAGCTCATAACTTATAAGCAATTCCAGCAGACAAAAAACTTTTACTATAAAAGTTGTTTGTTATCATAAGGTGATAATTCGCTTAATTGAAAATTTTTTTCTATCTTTAGTCGTAACAGAGCTATGGGGAAATGATAAGTTGGGGAGGGGATTGAAAATGGCTTTTTAGCTCATAACTTCTAAGAAATTGTGGCTATCAAAAAAATTCGATACAAAAGTTGTTTGTTGTGATAAGGCAATAATTCGCCTAATTTGAATTTTCTTTCTATCTTGAATCGTAAGGGAATTATGAGAATATGAAATTTTCAGTCCCCACCATTTCCACCCCCTTTGAGCTGGTTAGCTCATTTGTGAACTCTGTCGAGATTTTCACCGTCCTTACAACATATCCGTCGCCAGTTAAAATCTAATCAAAATTACTCTAGTTATCGTGTTTACAAAATAACATGGGCCAAAGCATTATGCATATACTTCTCTACTAATAATAATAAGGAAAAGAACATTTTGCTCTCTATTCTCATAAGTATTGGAGCTACAAGAATGAAAGAAGGTGGAAGAAACTGCAAATGACGAGAGCTTTCCGACAAGGGGTAACATGCTTAGGTTAAAATGTACTTTAAGTTAGGGGGAGAGGAGGGGAAGGATGGGAAAATCACTTTTCAGCTCATAACTTCTAAGCAATTGTAGCTATCAAAAAAGTGTAAATTCAAAAATTGTTTGTTATGATAAGACAATGATTCGCCTAATTTGAATTTTCTTTCTATTTTCATTTGTAAAGGAATTATGGGAAAATGAAAATTTCCACCCCCTTTGAGCTGGATAGCCCATCTACGAACTCGACCGAGATTTTCACTATCCTTACAACATATCCCAAGCTGGTTAAGTTTACATCAAAATGACTCCAGTTATCGTGTTCACAAGATAACATGGGAAAAAGCGTTATATATATATAAACTTTTTAACGAAGGGTGGTTTTGGGTTCTAGAGGTCATGATCGGTGAAGATCTGCAGAAATTTTCCGAAAGTCGTGTCATGAGAACCATTGCAATAGGTAGAGTTCCTATAAGGAATCTACCTAATTGATGATTTGGTGGCATGCATACTTACCACGACCCTATAAAGCCAGTGGCTAAGAAGGCCAGTGATTCATTTTAGAATACTGAAATTAAAATTAATAGGTATTAACAATATTAATTCCAATATTGTTTACCTGCACGACACACTGCGCCCGAACTCACAGGTGTAAATATAGAACCCGATGGAGGGTTAATTTTAATAAAGAACATAAGTATAGTCTACAAAAAGAGGTTTGAATTCATTTTACACTCCAAAATTTTAGTATTACATATACTGCAATTAGATTTAAAAAAAATAGTAATAGATGTTCATGGCTTAACCGAAAAAACCGTTATCTGAAACAGCTGCTTTTTATTGTTGTAAATAAAATTCAAACCATCTCATTATTTCAGCAAATCTTTTATTCATGCACTTGTTACGGTTGTGATAGTATAAATTGCTTCCTCGGGAAATTAACTCCTAAGCAGAATTTTCACTTTAATATTCATTGCATTGCTGAAATATTTTATCACAACTGCTTCAAAGTAATATTTTCTTTAACATATGGCAACAGATATTTGATTTCAGTTTTTTTTTTTTGTATTCAAGCATTTAATCTCATGCTTTCCTGTCATTTTAAAATTATGAGGCATGAAAACACTTTTAAATTTTTGTATATTGTATGATAGGTAAGTTTTTGTTCAAATTTTGGTTAGGCTTAACTGTGCAGTTTTGCCGGTCAAGCTTTCGCGACCATGTTCAGGGTTCATCATTCTACCAATGAGTGATAGATGAATTGAGTGAGAGTTATTTGAAATGCAATATTTAAGTTTCGTTAGCTTATAATCATACAGAATTGTATTGCTGGCATTTTAAAATTTGCGTCCTTACATATCTTACTACCTGCCAAATACAATGAAATAATCACTTTTTTATTCATCTTTCCTGAGTTATCGCAGGTGGAACTGCAAAAGGGAATGCTATAATTAATGTGAAATGCAAAAATAGAAACTAATATAAATGGGCGAACCAGCTGGTCGCCGAAGGCGGCTAGTTTTTATTTTATATGAAAGCTCATGACTCCTAGATGCATCAACAATGATCACCTGCCCCCCACCAACCTCTATATCTGAGAGATATCACAAAACACAACTTTGACAGAGTCCCCTAGTCTAAACAACAAGACCCAATTCGCCTCTTCACAAGTAAGCTAAAGGCTATTAATATTACAGGTGGACAGCTGGTCATTGAAGTCAGCTAATACAGCTTAACTGTGGGGTATCTAATCAATCTACAGAAAGTTTTATTCTCCTAACCTATTACATCACTCCATATGTGATGGTTAGATTTATCGCTAATGAAGGAAGACAAGAACAGTTATGAGCAGATGAAAGTAGTGAATATATTATCTCTGAATGACTTGAAAAGGGGGATATCACTTTCCTGTTTGTTCTTCAAAATTCCACCTTCAGAGGATATATGATATCTCATATACCCATAATAAAGACTAATATAAAATCAAAACTGAAAACTATCCGAGTAAGAAAAATGAACTGCAATACCTTATCCATAAGGAAAATTGTCTGCAGTATCAGCTGATCCTGCCTAAGATCATCCCCTAACTTGAAAATGGTAACATACTCTTTGTCGTCTACTGTCAGGAATGTCAAACGTGTGGGCATGAGGGCACTCTTGAATAAAGTCGTCTTCTCTGGAATAATGCCCTTCACCTTGACTGAAGGGTCTAAGGGCAAAGGGAGGGGTTCAAAGTTCAGAAAGTCTATTTTGTGGATGTCTTTGTCCAGCAGTAGAGCTTGGAGTCTTTCAGTCTAGAGAAGATAGAAAGAAAAATAAAGATTAGAGTGAATTACATAAATATTTCAATAAGCGTAGGCACAACAAAATATACATCTATCAGAAACATGTATCTGTTACAAAATATCTTCTTCAACAGGACTGGATATTTTTAGAAATCCATTATTTGGTAATAGAAAAAAGATACAGTATCGAATCACCTAGCAAACTAATTGGACATTAAACAATTATATGAAACATTTTTATGTTCAATTAATGAATACACAATCAGAAACAAATATCTCGCAGAATAAACATAAGAAGATGAGATGCTGTGGGCACAATTCGTAGAGCTATATTTACTGCAATCTGTTAACAATGCTGCAGAACAGATAGATGTATAGACAAAAGTGGATAACAAATGGTTGCCAGGATAACCAGCAAATTAACCAGGTGGACAGAAGAGGAAAGATACTAACAGTGAAAGGTGTGGATTCTAATACAATCATGAATGGCTTCCAAAATGAGCTTCAGAGAACTGCACAAATAACATGTTTATTCATTAGAATTTTCTGTTCTCTGAATTTTCAAAAGCACTTTTCTAAGTTTTTATTTAAAAAAAACTGGAAATATTATGGGCTATAATGAGTGGAATATTAAAAATTGTGCTCAGCATAGAAATCAAACAAACGATGTTAATTAGGTTAAATAAAAAAATAGTTAAGAAATTAAAATTTTTTTCAGTTTTCCGAAATAAATAAATTAAATAAAAATAAATTTTTTATCGATAATCAGCTAACAAGCAATTTGTGTAAGCAGCAGCATCTTTGAGTGGTTTATATTTGTTAACTGAGCACCCACGATAATAAGTTAATTCATTTACTTTCAGTACATCTGCTTATTACTTGATTTTACACATTCTTTATTAAATTATCTTTGAAAATTTTTTAAACATATTCTAAAAAAGATAATAACAAACTATACCTTTTTACGCCTGCCACCACTTTCTCTTGCAACTGTTTTTAAGAGACTCAACAATTTTTCTACAAAATCCCTTCCGCGATACAACAATTCCTTTCGTCTTTTATATTCAGGTGGTCCCTGAAACAAAATTCAAGATCAATACAATAATAAATATAAGTTTATCTAAGCATAAATACTATAAAATAGTTTTGTTTCCTTTTTGAGAAATCACAACAACCAGCATGGAAGATTCATATAAACACATTCGGTTTTTCTAGTTCAAGATCTTCAAATAGCTGTGTAAAAAATGGCAGTGATATTTCAAAACAGGTGTCATGCAGTTGATACTTTCATCAAGTTAATAAAAGAAATTCTTTAAAAGGACCAATATGATTATTCAGGAATCTGGCATAAAACAGTGAGCCCTTTACTCACAGGCATCTTTACAGATGAACAGATCCTGCACAAATCCTCTTTACAGAAGTAATCCATTAAATCTGTTTATTCAGGAATCTAACAAAAGTGAGGTACACCAACTAACAGAAATGATAAGATCATGCAGTCAACTTGATTGAATTACAGTAAATTCTCGATTATCCAGCATTCAAGTATCCGGAAAGCTCAACTAATCGGAAAAATTAGAAAATGAGCTTTTCTAAACATCTTAGATATGCACGCCAAAATTTAGCATACACACACCCACACTGTTTGTTCCATTCCTGCAAACAATTTATTTCTGGAATGCAGCGCCCGCACCGCACGAAGGGGCATAGAAGAAAATTTTTAAAAAAGCAATATACAGTAGTGACATACACAGACTTGTTTTATGGAGTGGGGGTTCAAAAGCAAAAGTGAGAACCAAAGAAAAAAAAATGTCCTCACCTTTTGCTGAAAAACGAGGCCTAAAATCGAAATTGACAAAAAAAAAAAAAAGTTAAGGGACAGAATCGTTAAAAGAAAAAATAAAAAAAGGGCTGGCAATCTCCCCCCCCCCCCCATTTTTTCCCATCACACTCAACTATCCAAATTTTTCAGGTATCCGGAAATCAGCATTTCCCGAGCATGCCGGTTAGTTAAGCTTTTGCTGAAAATTAAAAGTGTGTGGAAATTAACCCTATCCCCAGATCAATACTCTCATTTCAATTGCCCCTTTCTATGGCCTGTAATTTTTTGTATGCAGGAGAGAGGGAACTTATCAACATTTCCCAAATTAATTATTCACTGCTTGGATGCACTAAACTGCTTGTATATCGATGCCAGCAGTGTAGTGCATCATGTTCATAAAGGAGAAAAGCATGCACACATATGTTAAAGGAAATAATATAATACCAGCCAATGCCTTCCACAGCCACTGTCCAGCGACAGCTTGATTAGGGATAGGACCATTTATTATTACAGAGAGTCAACTATGTCAAATTATCTAAAACACTTTCAGAAGAAAAGAATGAAATTGCAATATACATATATGAGTTTAAAGTGAAAGAATATTTTCCACTTACTCTTTGAAGGGTTAAACTAAACCGTTTCATCACAGAATGGTACATCTTTTTAACTTGATTTTCCTTATTATGGTTATCAGGTTCCTCAACTTCTATTATTAAGTACCTGAAGAAAAAAAATTCCCAAAGAAACAAATTTAAGAAATATAACAGAACAAATTCTATTCAAACAACAACAATTTAACAATACTACTAATTCATACATATTCCTTACCAATAAAAATAGTTGGCTAAAGTTTCATTGGCACAAGCTCGTTCAATAAGAAAGGTAGCAAGATCAGTCTGAAATAATTGAAAACATTAAAGTCGTTCATATTCAATCAATATCAAAATGCCAAAACATAAATATTTTAATATGATCAAACTTCTGTGTTCTTAAATATTTTAATATGAAATACATCTGTGCCTCAACAAAAGGAAGTGGTAAATAACTTAGAAAAAACTAAAGTAAATAACTTTATAGCATGATAACTTCTTATATTTACTATAGGGGTGTCCAACAATGGGGAAGTTCAGCAGTATTTTTTTCTAATCGATTAAAAATGCTTCAAAATGAACAATAACATTAAAAAAAAAATTCTAGGCAGTTTTTTTAAATATATATTTGCAATCAAAGTTCGCCTTTTAGATGACACAGGAAAAATGGTCCATTTTGGCGTAAAGCATGTCTGACATCAGATATGCCCAAACAGGAGAGAGCCTCCGTTCGTTCGCTATAGAGATTTTGCTTTTTTTTTTATAGTTTCCGACTACCGCATCAGATAAAATAATGTTGGCAAGATATAGGTATGGTATTGTTCCTAAATGTGTTAACCCCTTAACTGCCGCCGGCGTATATATACGCCTTTCCGAAGTACGATCCTTTGCATTGCGCTGCTATAAAGAAAACTGCTCCCACGGCCTTGGAATGCCATAAAATGACCTTGACAATGTTTGAAACGGATTTTCTTATTTCAGAGAAGAGGGGTAGGGTATTGGTAAAGGGGATGTTTCTGAAATGGTGAAAGTCATAGCTGTGCAGTTTTTGCTTCTGTTTCTGTTTGAGTAAGTCGTGCTTTTTTTATTCTTCTTTTGCTTCCGTTTTCGTTTATTGTGCGAAATAGAAGATCCTTTTACGAAATGTCTGAGAATGATTTAGATGACTATTTTCCGTTATCTTCAGGATCAGAAACGTAGGAATATGATGCTTTGTGCTGGGGATGGTTGGAGGGAGAGGGATATGAAAGTATGGGGTACTAAAAAAGGATTAATCAAGGGGTATCGAAGGGGGGAAAAAGAGATTCAGAACCATTTGCCTGGGATATGCCCATGTCTCGAATATGGGAGAGAGATGCAACGGTAAGGACAACAAAAAAGTTGTACCATGTAGGATCAAGTGGCATTGGGGAGCGAATTGTGCAAGATTTCGTCAGCAGTTAAGGGGTTAATACAACTATAACGGCAGCCGATGAGTAATTTATCTATATTATATCTATTAAAATTGTATATCACGAAGCACAGTAAAAAACAGCCTTGAACTCGATATCAGTTTTGTTTTGAATATAAGTATTAGGTGAGATTTTAATTATCAATTTTAAAGCAAATAGTTAAATTTAATTAGTTTTTTTCCTTCTATTTGATTACATGGAATTTATATTTTAACCCTTTGAGGGGTGATGGTACAGAAGCTGTCCCAACTTTAAGATATGAAAATCGTTTTCATTTGTAGTGCAAGAAAATAATTCACAGAATTCTTGATGCAAAATAAACCATTTAGATTCAATGAGTCTATTCAAATCAAAATAAGTCTCCAAAAAGTCAATTATTACAATTGAAAAAAAGGTAAATAAATTTATCTCACCACACATCTAGGGTTTGTCGTTTACATGGTAGCTCTTAAATTCCTAGATTAGTAGCATTTAGTCATGTTTGAATATTATAAATATATAGGTTTCTTTATAAAAGTTATTTTCTTAAGTTATTTTTAATGGACTTTTTATATCAATTACTATTAACTAATATTTTAAAATTAATACTTGAACAAAGGAAATAATTTATATTCCTCATAGCAGAGTAATATAAAACTAGATAAAATAAAATTAATTTTTCAAAGGCACACGTTTTTTTTTTAAAAAAATGCTGTACTTGAATTTATTTTGAGCGGAACTTCTAAAATAAGTATATTCCTTTTTTTTTTTTTTGTAGGCATACAAAATTTCACAAATCATGCAAAATCAGGTTCGAAGCTTTTCATTCTTTCTTGTGTGATAGAAATTGCAGCATCTTCTCAGAATGTCTTTGGGCCCCTCTTCAATTTATTGCTGCCAGATGCTTTTGAAAATCTACCTGTTTTTCCTCAGGTGAAGTCTATTGTGGTATAGTATAGAGTTTTGATCCGGTTACTGAATGTATTCAAGGGAAGGTACAAACAGCTTTTCTTATGAGATAATTTACAAGCCAGCGTTTTCTGTCCCGTTTCTTTGCCATCATTGTAGAATCAATCCTTGGCAAATTAACCGATTTAACTTGTACAAAACCAATACCCATTATGAAATTAAACGTTGAATAGTAGAAAAGCCAAAAACTTCACTTCTAAAAGCAAGCTAGTACAAACGCCTGTAAGCTAGTACAAACACCTGGAATCAAAACATGGTACAAAAGTAGCGAAAGAGAAGTATACGAAGGAAGGCATACATGATGTCAAAATCTACTTGACCAATGAGCTTGCGTTTCGGATTGCATCATCATTTCTGCTATTTCAGTGCATCTTTCGTCCTCAATATTTAAATAAATAAATTTTTATGTAAAATTTCACTTGCATTTTTGAAATTAAGGATGATTTTTTCTATAAATACGGATTGCTTTCACACGTTTAAAAAAAAATGCTGAACTTCCCCATTGCAAATGCAAGTTTTGTAAATTTTAATTTTAATTATGATGATGCTGCTGTATTGTAACAAACTGAGATTTCTTTAATGAATAATTAACAATTCTTTATCTTAATTATTTCAAAAAGCATAATTTATTTGTTAACAATCAGAGAAGTAATTTTTTTAAAGTGAAAGATTGCCTCTCACAGTCATTTTTCATGATAGAATTTCTTGATCACAGAAGTGACAAAATATTTGCTATTTACAGGTTCACTCTGGTGACTGAAGAAAACAGAGCTAATAAAACATTCCAAAAGAGCCAAAAATATTTCCCAAGTGATGACATATCTATAGATAAATTTTATCCATAGGGATTATTAGTGCAAATTATATAGTTTTATATCCACTATCAGAATAAAAGTAAAATATTAGTAGCAGGTAATAAAAATTGTAACATTTTAAAGTGTTCTCTTTTTTTAAATACTTTAGGAAAACCAGTTAAAAAACAAAGCTTCTTTTCAAAACAATACTTTTAAGTTTCAAAATGTTTTGATATGAAAATCACTGTGAATAAAAATTCAAAAGGGTTAAATTCAGGTACTGAATCTTTTATCGCTTAGTTTCTTCAACTACACTTTCAACAGATGGCTCTTTTTTTCTGTTTTTGTTTTATTGAAAAGAAAGGCAAAATTGCCAATCCTTTGTGAATGAACATAACTAGTTTCTAGAAAAGTGTTTTTATCAGCACGTTACCAAAATTAAAATAAAGATTCATCAATATCAGCTGTCTGACCATTACTAATTTTCATTGTCTGTATTGGTAACCATCAGTAATAATTCAAAAAGTCTATACATGAAAATAAATAAAACAAATAGTTTTCAACTCAAGCAATTCGAAGACTAGATATAAGAAAGGACATAAAAATAAAATATTGGGCTGTCCCTCTGAGAGTTGCCCCATGTCCATCCAACAAGTTTGGTTGCTGTAATGGCATCAGGAACAGGGGCATGGGGTGGCGTTCTGTCCCTCAGAGTGCTGTTTTATAATGTACAGTTCTACAGTTACTGGAACTCTGCCTTAAAAAGATGTTTACCAGTAAACCCTTTGTTACCAGGAACATTTGCACATTGAACCACCCCCCAAAATTATTTAGTTTTTAATTAATAATAATATTCTAATAATTCTAAAAGTTAATTTTAATTAATTAGCACAATAAATAACTATAAAAATAGAAATTTTGTGAATTTTGAGAAAGTTGGACAGAAATTAATAAAATCAAAATTTAGTGAAAAATCATTGTATACAAATATCACAATATGCGACATGATTTTAAACAGCATATTATGTGATCCAAACATAGTGCATTATTATGATTATAATTTTTTGCCTGGTTCTGAAATATGTTGAGCAAATAAATGTTTTGCACGAGTTCCCAGCATGTGTAACCCGAGTTAGGTTAGGCTGGCTGGTGAGAACTTAAATTTTGAAACAAGCAAAACACAGAGTGAGAATACTATTATTGAAGTCAGTAAAAACTCCTATCAACTGATACCTTTTCAATAGCTACATCCTTTGCATTAATAAAGAAAAAGGGGATGTTGACAACAGAAATAATATATAGGATTCATACATAGATTGACTATAACACTAATTTTCTCAAATAAGAATGGACGCTCAAATATTATTAAAGAATAAACAGTAATTTCTAAAACTGAGTATCACATAGATGAAAAATCTTGATTTTTTTTCTTCACATATTTTCAAAAGAATAGTTTAAGAGTTCATTTCTTTAAAATCAATAGTTTCTTTAATTTTTTTTTAAATAGGCGTCATTTATCTAACCCCTAGCCCTAAATCCCAATAGGGTCAGAATTCTAAGTGTCCAAAATCCTGACAGGCCTTGAACTTGGAAAACATCATGTCATATACATGTTAGTAAAACCATAAAAACTTAATTCGGATAAAATTCCACCGATCACATAAATTGTTATTAATATTCACTTAAACTGCATTACATCCATGTTTTTGATAGTAGAAAAAGGAGTCTCTAAAGAAGTAGGTTCGGATGAACTAGAAGATGAGTCCATTTTTAGATGGTCTCCAAAATTTTCAAGCTTTTCAGAATCATTACTGGCTGAAGAAACAGATCTGCAATAAGGAAGACATAATATCAGAACAAATTTTAATCAGAAACATACAAGGTTAATGATTATCAAAATAAATATTTTAACTGTACATTGCATATTTTGTTTCATTTTTCAACTCAAAATGCTTGAATCTATATGAACAAGTGTAAAGAATAAGGGATAGTAAATAAATGAAAAAAAAATTGTTTAATTCAAATTTCTTCATTACAAATTTTCTCATTTCAAGTAAAAAAAAATGTATTAAAAAATTATTCAGTAATAAAATATCAGCAAAATTAGCTAATGGCTTAAATTAATTAGCTAAAATATCAGAAAATAGGCAGACACATTTATAAACGAAGTTACCAAAATGTTTGAAAAGAAGAAATATGATAAAACTTCAAATGATGAAACTCATAATCATGGCCACACAAACTATTTTACAGTACAAAGCAAAAATGGTTTTCTGCTACTGCATTAAAATGTAATTTGTAATTTTTGATATAACATACATTGACACCAAGAATAAAATTACCTTCGTTTCTCCAAATCTAACAGTGCTTTTTCAATTTCAGTAAAATTTTCATACTTCAAAGCTTGGACTAACTGCAATAAGTACATCAGAAGATCCTACAGGAAAGGAAAAAGCCACATGTTTATATGACACATATCACAATCTAAAAGAGGGGGGGGGGGTATCCAAAAACATAAAAGACTTATGATTTGTTTAAATAAGCCATATTCATCAATGGATTTGGATATTGATTTCTTGGGTAAAGAGATATGTTTTTTACCACAAGAACAGAGTTAGGGCAAAAAAAAAAAAAAAAAAAAAAAAAATAAAAAAAAAAAAAAAACAAAAAAAAATTAAATTTTCAGTGATTATATTTACAAGAATAAGAAAACAACACCTCGGAAATTTATTTTCAAAGAGTTATTTAGACTCCATAAGGGTTTTTATTTTCAAATTAAAATGGTTAGAATACCCAAATCAAACTAAACAGAAATAAAAACACTTAACTCTTATTTTAGGAGAAAATACCTTACCCCATCAAACACATGAATCTATGATAAATTCTAATCTACATACAGTAATTCAGTGTTTTACGTTAGATCAAATTATTCAGTGTTTTGAATTATTTCCACTGAAATATATATTATTCATGTAAACCTGAAATGGAATTTTACAACCATTATGATAAAATAGAGATCTTTTCTCATTTTAAAATTGTAATTTCCTTGTCAATTCAAAATTCATTAATTTATCTGTTATTACAAACAATAATCTTTCCTTGCTTGAAATGTTGTAACTAAAAGCAAAGGTTATAGTTACAGTACTTCAGACAAACAAGAGTGGTTCTTCTTTCTATGTCGAGTTCTCAAAGAGATAAAACTGATTCAGAGTACAGTAAAACCCTTCTAAGAGGCCATCCCTGCTTAGTGGTCAGTCACCCCTCTCAACAGCCACTTCTGCTTGGCATGAAATTTTTAGCTCATAGACATACTGTTAAAATAACCTCTATTAACAGCCACAAACCCTTCTAAGCAGCCAAATTGGTCACCCATTAAACTTTTATGAAATGCATTCTGTCTGTCTCTTTGACCTTCAACCTTTTATTAAGAGAAGGGTTTGTGGCTGTTAAAAGAAATACTCAAAAACAACAACTGAAATCAGACTGAATCAATGATTCCTTTCCCAATGTGAAGAAAAAAGTGAACTTGGGTATTCAAAAATTCATTTGGGCCTTTCAGATGCTAATTTGTGCTCTGACAAAGAAGCTGCTGATATGGGTTGCGACCAATAGCAAATGAAATTTTCAGCTCAACAGACTTCTTGAAAAACAGGTGATAGTATTGCCCATTCCTCAGCAACTACTGATGAAATGATTAGAGATTTATCTTTTCAATTGAGGGGTGAGGGGAGTTACCTCCAAAAATGCTGAAAGATCCAAACAAACAGAACTGTGTCTTTTTCAAAAGTAATTGAAATTTTCAAAATACTTTTTTTTAGACGATTCTTAAAATTTGGTTTGCCAAAAATATTGAATTAGGGCTTGTTTAAATATCTATTTTGTACTTCCAAACATAAAACCCTTTCTGAGCAGCCAATTTTCCTGGGAATGGAGGGTAGCTGCTGTTGAGAGGTTTCATTGTACATGTACACAATTCTAAACTTGAATTACACGCCCCATGATAAAATTCTCAGAAAAGGTGCACAAATTAAAGAAACTATTGAAAATAAAAATTTTGAGTGAACCAACTATCTATTTTTATATCACAGAATATTCTAAAATTATAGCCGAAATCTACACAATGTAAGAAAATACCAAATTTAATTTCTTTTATTTACACAAAATATCGTGGCTAAGTCTGAAAATAGCAGGTTGTGGAGGGCTCTTTCTGAAAAGTAGTTTTCATATTGATTGCATCATTTGTAATCTTCAAATATGAATAGATGGTTCATTTTTAAAATGCTTCAAAGGCAGATGCGAGTTTCTTACATGGAGATAATCAAAATAAGAACATAAAAGCACAATGATTGCTTCAGGATACTCGACCACATACATTAACTGACAGTCAGTCACTATTATGCTATTCTTTTTCAATTTCCTTTACAACTTTCAATTTGCAAAAGAACAGTGGAGGTCTGATGGAAGAAGAGTATCAACTTTGTAATCAGACAACTGCAAGTCTGAATCTGATTTTATCAAGGGTTTGCCACATATATGGATATGGTGTGCAATTAATCGGATCATGTTCTCTTTTTGGAGTAGTGTAGAAAATTGGGTAGTCAGGAGCCAACTTTGGTATAATTGTCATCATTTGGCCTTTGCTTAAAAGAATGGGAGCTCCTTCTGATAGCTCACGATTTGGCTTCAAAAGAAACATTAAGCAAATAAACCAAATCAAATTTAAATTTTAAAAGAGGCAAAATATTTACCCATCGCAGAGTTGAAAGCTTATAAAGGACTGCTTACCTCGTCGGAAGCTTGTTTCAGTCTCGTTACAGCATATCTTCTTACAATAGGATGAGTGTATTGAGGTGAAAGCAATTCTAATGCATCTTCTACATCCATTGCCTGCCATCGAGCAAGCAAGTCAAGAGCCTGTTTCTCTTCACTGCCGATTTTCCAGTTGACACATTTTAAAAATTTTGCAAGACCCTTAGAAAAGATCAAATAACATTTATATACATTAAAACTCATTTTAACATTTATATGGTTAATAATAGTACTAAGATTCACTTAGTAATAGGCCTTAGTAAACACCTATTATTAAACTTCACTTAAGGGAATAATACATTGACAAAATTAAGACTCTTGAGGAAGAAGATTCATGATAAACAAAAGAAACAGGCTACTGCAATGGTGAATTAAACTCTTTAAAACCCTGCCTTGAGATTTTATTTAACCTCCTAATTAGATGACACAGTGCATTTGGGATATTTTTTATTATTTCAATCTAGTTAAGATGGTAAAGGATACTAAATACATTTAAGTGTGTCCAAATGATTTTTGTATTTAAAATTAATTGCTCAGTTTACTTAATTACGAATTTAAATAGCAAAAATTTCGTAATTTGATGCATGTGTCGGACACCTTGTTGTAGGTTTAAACACTTTCGCTGTCTGCACTATTGACATAAAATGATTTTAAAACTATATTATTATTTTTAAAAAACATATGGTACATAATATAACTGCCATATATAGAGACAAAAACTAAAAGAAGGATCTTTAATACAAAAAGTTATATAAAACAATCTTGTAACTAATTTCGCCATACATTCATGTAAAAATCAATGACTAATTTTAAAGCCTATGAATGAAAATTACAAAAAGTTATTTCTGTTAGGTTTTATAATTAGTTTCACAAATCTGAACATGTAACTTCAATTCATAAGTTTAATAAATGAAGGAACCCCTAAAATGTGTTCTAATCCTTCTAAAGCTTTTAACCTAAAGCTAGAAACTTAAACCTTCAGAGAGTTAACTGACTGAAGAATAAAACTTAAATCGATCCTCATTCTACTGGCTATATAATATTTTAATGGATTTATGGGGAGAAAGAATAATCCTAGTAGCAAATTAACTGGGGATATAACAATTGCTTAAACTTGTAGTTGGTTGACTTTTTCATTTATTTATTATTTTACAAAATTGAAATATTTATTTAAGAAAGCATACCTTTTTATAATTAATTAGGGTGAATCGGAATTTCCAGATAAGATCCTGTTCTTCGGATGTCAGTACTTTGGTTGGAAGGTAATCACATATAGCCTTTTAAGAAATAGAAAATTAATACATGAATATCAATAACATTTGGGAACTCGTATCTTTTTTATCGAGCAAACATTTAAAACATAACATTCAAAAATAAACAATGAAAATAATAGTTTTATATGGAAATGAATAACATACCCAGAAATCATAAATAAAGATGGCATTTTAAAAGAAATAACATGAAATACACTTTATGCCACTTAATATTTAATACTTCATAAATGCATAAGTGTTTCGCTTGCATCAAATAAAGATGTAAAACAATTAAGATAATCATCAAATAATTTATCTGCATGTCACATTTATTAATTTTTCAGTATTTAGACACACCAGTATCTTAAACTTTTGATAGTTGTTTTAAGCATTTTGAAAACTGATGCAAAATAAAATCAGTTTATTACAGAGATAGTGGCTTGATAATATAAATTGTATTCAAAATTAGAGAAAATGCAAATAATTAGCACACATTTTAATTGCAGTTAAACTTTTATGCAATACATTTACATGTAGAGATAGCTTACCATCAACTGGTTTTTGACTGCTGCATTTGGCTTCAGATCCCTATCGTTAGGCCCATTTCGTAAACTTCTTGCTAATCTATGATGTTTTGCTTCCACTAAGTTTTGCTGGGGGAAAAAAAGTAATAATAATACATTAAAAAATCATTAGTATAAACCTAATAAATGATTCTAAAATTTTATTATTTGCACTTAATCAACATATTATAACAAATGAGGACACAACAAAACAATAACTACAAAGATGTCCATTTTGATTATCACATAAACTTTTGAATGATTTGCTAAAAATTAAATGCAAAGAAATACATACCCCTGATATTTCAGGATCAGGAATTAAAACTATTTCACAAGAATTGTTGTTATAGCATAAAGCATCACCATCCTGTTAAATACAAAGCAATTGAATAAACATGGCAAAATTTTTTCCTTAAGTGCGATATTTAAATTCACATCAGTTTTCTTATTTTTTAATTACTATTTTTAGCTATGATGAGAGCACACAAGTGAACTAACATTTAGATACCAAAGCAGCAGTTGGCTCTCTTTTTTTTCACTTTAGGTCTTAATGGTAAGACCATACATGTAAAGATTTAGATTTTTTACCTTCTTTAAATTAAATTAAATCTTTTTTAACACCACATCATTTATAATTATAAAGGAATTACTTCTACTCAGTGTCAGAAAACCACACGATTTTTTTGGAGAAGTCCCCTTTTGAAAATACTATTTAACTGAGTTCCCAATCTTATTGAAGAAAAAAATTCAAGCACTTTTTCAAGGGCCTTTTCAAGAAAATTCAAGGACCATAAAATTATATATTTTAGATATAAAAATTCAAATGGCAAATTTAAATCAAATTGATCATTTGCATTTTTATTTTTGTAATTCAATATTTCATACGGATCTAAAATTCTAACGATAAAACTGCGTACCAAATTTTATCCATCTAGCTATTTAAGGTTTTGAGTAATTGTGTACACATACACAGACTTCCCTGGCTCTATGAAATTAAATAACATACATTTTGAAAACAGCTTTCATTGCAGAGAAAATCAGTTATTGGTACTTAAAACAAAACTCTGTTCAAATAAACCAGTTACTTTCAAAATACATTAGGATAATTGCAGGACTATTTTACTCGATGGAGAAATACCCTCTGTAGTTTTTACTGTATTGTCAAATTAAGCTGTCTTTGAATATACAAGGAGAGGAAAGATTGATGATTGACAGCATTCCCATACAAACACCCTTTTTCTGGTGGTGGAATTCTCAAGGCAAAACCAACTCATAAACTGGTTTTTTCTTCTGTGCCGAAAAATATTGGACGGACAATTTGCTTATTTTGTACAGACTTTTCAAGGACCCAAAGAAAAATCAAGTACTTTTCCAGGGCCTGTGTAAGGCAAATAAATTTAAGGAGTTTTCAAGGACCGTGGGAACCCTGTTTAAACTCCGCACAATGTTTAAACGGCTCTTGTACAATGTAACTCCTTCCTGGTAAGACGTGCCGCCTTTGCGTGCACTATCTAACTGTTAAAAGTGCCAAGATAAATTAAAGTTAATTATTATTAAACTATTAAGCTAAATGATGGTAGAATTTTAAATGTATAAAATTTTCTAAGAAAGGTAAAATATTTCTAATAAAGGACTAACCATAATGTTTAATTTACTTAGCTGTTTTCCCCAGAATGTACACATTAAGTTCTATGTAAGTAAATGTTATTTTGTAATGTAATTGTAATGTCAGGTGGCATGATCTCATAAGCCATTACATGCATTGCATCATTTGTTGTTTCACCAATGATAGTATGATTCACCCCCTCTAACCTTTAACTGGATCATTGACTGTATCTAAAAAGAGGAGTTGCCTTTGTGTACAAAAACAAAGGTATGCTTTATATTTTTTTTTACTTAGTTGATACAGCATGTAGTGCAGCTGTGTGGTTATTTAGTTTACTAGTTTGCAGAAAATTTTATTAATAAATAAAATTTTATTTTAAATCATGTCTTGCTGCCATATTTTCTCGCAAACAATGGTCATAGCACAGATTTTACTTTTGAAGATCTTATTATATTGTTTACTGACATAAAATATTATACCTAAATTCCTTTGAATTTAAACGACTGCCACCTTCTTACGTCTGCCTCTACTCATCAACTTCCAAAAGATTATTACATACATGTATTTTTATGTTCCTCTACAAGTAAGGTGGATATAAAATGTACTTTTTTTAACTAATATAATTGAAATATGGACAATCAATACCTGCTTAAAGAGATAGTAGAAATGGAAGTAAAACAAGTATAAATTAGAATTACCCACCCTCCTTACTTAAAAGTTGTATCTTACATAAATGCATTAATCCACAGTAAAAATGCATTAATCCATTGTAAATTCAAATTTTAAATTAACAATTTTTAACTTTAAGGGGATAATACAAGAAAGACTGTATCAATGTACAAGCAGACTCGACTTAATTTTTTAAAAACAAAGACTAAAGCATTATTAACAAACATCTGATATTGAACTACAGTAATTGAAAGAAAATTAAATAAAAGCATTTTTTTCTCTGACTCTATGTTCACATTTACCTCTATAAGTGATATACTTTTAAAGTTAATAATTAATTATCTTCAAATTGAAAAATTTTCTGTTTTAATACAAACTTCATAATATATTGTAGATGATGCAAATTATTGTTATCCTGTAATATGAGACAAAACTAGCTCACATTAGTTACGGCTATCAAAAACTATTCTTATTAATTTAACACCGTATAACTTAAAAGCATATACTTTCCCATCACCAAGAGGAAATTACAATAACCGCTTAATAAGTTTAATTTTAGTTATATTAGCATCCCATTTTGAAGCAACATGAGGGCTATTTTTGGGATGGACCTCATAATTTTGAACCACAGTCAGATGATGAGGATGACACCTGAGCTGATAATGGGTTAGGCTTAAATGGTTAATTGACATTTGAAATACAGAATTCCATTTCTATAAAAAATGATTTTTATTTCTTACTAGAAATAACTTAAAAGATAAAAACAAAAACATATCTCTCTTCACATGTTTCCATCCGTCTTAAAAATCTAACACACCATCTTATATAGTCAGCCAGACCCATGTGGTAAAACCTGATTGGCTGTGATGTCATAGTTGGTTATGACGTCATAGCAATTTGCACGCCCATACTATGACACCACCAAACATAACAAACAAGATAAAAAACATCTCAATCTATCAAATTCCAAACAAATGTTTACAAATAAATATTTAGAAGATTTTAAATCATGAAAAAACAACAAATAGACTAACAACTGGCACCTCCTCTACAAACTTCCACACCACACCAGTGGGAGGATGTGTTAGAAATGCTAAGACAAATTAAAGTTAATTATTATTAAATTAATAAGTTAAATGAAGGTAAAACTTTAAATGTATAAAATTTTCTATGAAGGGTAAAATATTTCTAATAAAGAACTAACCATAATGTTTAATATACCTCACTGTTCTCCCAGGCCATAAAAATGAAATGTAAACAATAAGTTATATGTATGTAAATATTGTTTTGAAGTCATGACAGGTGGTGTGATCTCATTGGTCATTGCATGTATTGCATCATTTGTTGTTTGGCCAATGATTAGTATGATTCACTTCCATTAACCTTTAACTGGGTCATTGACTGTATCTAAGAGAGGGCAGGGAGTTACCTTTGTGCATAAAAGCAAAAGTATGCTTTGTATTTTTATATAATAAGTTGATACAGCACACAATGCTGCTGTGTAGTTATTTAGTTTACTAGTTTTCAGATAATAAATTCAATTTTATTTTTAAATTATGTCTTGCTGCCATATATTCACAGAAAGTTGAAGACATTGCAGCCAGCAGAATTTCTGTTGTTCTCTAAGAGAAACAAAATGATGAGGGGTTTTCCACAAATTAATCTTTTTTAAAAACTCCAATCTTCGATTATTAATAGTCAAATTGCAAATTTAGTTATGTATTTAATTTATAAGTGCAGATGGTTATTCAGGATATTTAGCTTTCATAAAATTCAATATTGCTGTTCGAAGATTCGAGTTTGAAAAATACCGATTTGTGGAAAATCCCTCATAATTTTGTTCCTCTTAGAGAACAACAGAAATTATGCTGGTGGCAATGCCTACAACTTTCTAAATCCTAAGGGTATTAACTAGAATTTTTATATAAACTGCCTTAGATATCTGCCTTCAACATTCTGAAACAAAATTTGAGCTGTTTCACACATATGCAGTTACAAATTAATTAATACGAATGCTTATATTTCCTCAACTATTCAAGGTAATTACTTAAGATTTTAATACAATGTTTCTCTAACACTTTCTTGAGTATTCCGTAACTTTCACAAAATTTGGCATAAAACTCTGCATGTCATAAGCAAAAAACATACAAAAAATATGAGATGTTTTAAAGAAGCCTTTATATCTTCTCGAATGGTCATGATAATTTTGTAAAAATGCAGGTAAGCAATGTGCATAAGAAGCAAAACGTTTGAAGAAAGTTTCAAAACATTATCAGTTTCCTGTCAAACAGGGGGAGCCCAAAATATTTTCATCAATTTCAGGACGGTCTCCTAAATGTCATCGTGACAAAATGTTTGCTAAAAAATTGTGAATTTCTATAATTATATGCCCCACAATTATCAACAACTGATTGTGAACCATTGTATCCAAATTAACTCTAAATGTTTCACATTTTTCCAATCTTGCAACACTTTTGGCCAGCAGTGTAATTAATTTAACATGATACAAATTAGAAGCATATATTTTTTTCATCACTAAGAGAAAATTTCAATAACCCTTTAATAGTATTAATAACTCTCAGTACAATTTTTGCAAGTTCTACTCCTAATATTTGAAAATAAAGATTTTGTTGTCCTTGAATGAATGCATTTTTTACTTCTAAATTTATGCCAAACAAAGAGAATGAATTCGGTTGTAATTTTTCAAGTAAATAGATATTGAAAGATAGATTCAATAAAGCTATTGATTCTGGTGTTATCTATTCGTACATTTAAACTTTTATCTTACAAGCTGAAACTCTTGTATATAATTAATATCTTAGAGGATTAACACATATGCTATAATACAAAATGAATTTTAAAGAAACTAATTTAAAACAAATTTTTATGCAACATTTTACGACACCATAAATAAAAATAGCAACAAAAAACATAAGCAATGCTTTAAAAGATGAATATGGAAACCTAATAATTCTGAATCAGCATAATATCAAACCTCCTCAAAGTAGACCAGAGTGCACTCTTTATTTCCAACAACGATCCTTGGGAATTCGATCATGAGGTAAAGGAAATTGGAGGACCGCTTTTCCTTTTCATTGATCATTTCAATCTCTCGAAAAGTTAAACGGTCCAACCAGTCCATCTTTATCATATGGCCATTGCGATGCTTCTTTGTCAACTGTGAATACAAAGCAGATAATGTTATGAATAGAAATTAAATACATTACATCTAAATAATCACTATTCAGGGGTGATTGTGACTCCATTTAAAAAGTCGTGAAAATGAGAAAGGTTTAAAAAAAATCACATAATTTTGATTATTCATAATGCTAATGGGATGTACAGTAGGGTGGATCGAAAAGTATAGGAAAAAAAATTTTTTTTTGAAACTCTTTTTGGCAGGGGGCGGGAAAGTTGTGTCTTAAGTATATTAGTTTATATAATTTTTTTTATTGAAATTCATTTATATCTTCCGGTGCCCCAAGCGTCTCAAAAGTAGTTAAAAATTGAATTTTTTATGAAAATTTACAATTTTTTTTGTTTTGTTTTGAAATTATTTTTGGCATGGGGTGGAAAAGTTGTGTCTTAGGTATATTAGTTTACATATATTTTTTTATTGAAATCTATTCATATCTTCCAGTGCTCCAAAAATAGTTAAAAATGACATTTTTTGAGGGAAATTTATAAAAAAAATGTTTTCAAAATTTCCTTTAGCGCCGGGTAAGAAAGTTTTGTTTTGGGTATATTAGTTTGCGTTTTTTTATTATTATTAAAGTTCATTCATATCTTCTGGTGGCCCGAAAGCCCCCAAAAAGTTAAAAATTGACATTTTTACAAATAACTATTAAAAATTGTGAATTAATGAAAAATATTTGAAAAATTGGCAGATTACTCAAGTATTAAAGTGTAAACTTATAAATAATTATAATTTTATAATAATACATGAAGTATAAATTTAATAGTCAAAGCAATAAATCACAAAACTTATAAAAAGTGAACTTAATCATAGATTTTTTTAATTCTATTAGTTTGAAGATTTACATATTCCTAAAGGATGTAATCCTTTTTGGTATTATAATGCTTGATAAGACTTCTTGATTGTATCCTATTCAATATGAAGCCGTGTCTCTTCTCTTCTCCATATACCCTTTCCGACGCTTCAAACACTATGAGAAAACACCTTTCTACAGCTTGGGTATGGCATGGATATTTTGACCATTCCTCCGTCTAACTTTTACCATGTCCTCTATTTATTAAAATGGCACATTCATCAAAAGAGGTGGTTCAAATGTCCAACTCGTTGCAAGTTAATAAGTGCAAAAAAAATCCTTTGCTTTAAAGTCTATTTTTGGTACTTGAAAAATTCTTATTCTGATGATCCTCTGTTTTCATTTCTAGCACAAATTAGTTTTCGTAGTACTAAAGACCTTATATTCTCTCTGTTATCTGTGAGAATTGATAATAGTAAATCTTCTGGACGACAAAAGAAGCTATTTCGTTGAATAAAAGTGTGTACTATATTTCTTAAATTGGGTTCCAAATATCTAAAAAATGAAATAAGACTCCAAATATGCAGTGCTCCTTCTGTTATGGAGGGCTTTGTCTTGACATGGAACCATACAGGTTGCATATACCTTCATAATATATGTTGCAAGAATAATAAGATATTCAGATGGTTTTTCTGTGACCACATACAACCTTAAAATTCAACCTGCAATTGTTAGCCACTTTGAATGAGCAACTGGACCAGGCTTTCTTAATGTCAGGTCAGAATAACATTCACCACGTGATATCGCTAGGCAAATATCATATAGATATTGCTGATAATTGCTGAGAACCATTCTATCTATATTATGTGGCATATTCTCCACATTTATTGAAGAAAAAGGAGCTACAGGTAGCTCCTCGTAGGTTTTGATTGCTTTACCATGTGGTCGACAAAATTCTTTAGGACCAGCTGTTGCCCATCCAAAGAATTTAGCAGATGACAGAGGGGTAACTCATTTGTTTGAAGCAAACAAATTCACCATTGTAATGGTCTATTGAGGCAAGTTCCATCAGGCGAATAATACCTCCCTTGTGCCCAGTTCGCATTTGTTCCATCGCATCCAATTACTGTTAGCCCATTTAATCGCATATTATGTGTTCCAAAAAATTGAGTATTGCTTCTTTTATGGCTTTAGCTCCTCCTGTTGCAGCAGTAACATGTCCGATATACACAGGTAGGTTCGTTTACAAGAGTGTAATGCTCCTCTTTCGTGGTCTTTGGGTAGTACCTTGTGTCCTTCTTAATTAGCACTTTTGTGTTGTCTTTCCTCCCATTGAAATATAATCCGGTTAAAAGAGACCAAGACGCTGTTAACTTAGTAGACTTTGCAACTGCATTTTAAAGCTTTTTACTCTGTCTACGAATTTTATTGCGATTTACCACATGCGAAGCCTCGCCTTCGTGTACAATTCCAATGTCTTGTAGAACAGCACTGGCAAATGAAATAGCTGTTCTATCTGAAACTCCGTATCGATCACATTCCATTACTAAGGTAAGGAAATCTAAACGATTTTATGATTGATATTCCAAGGTAATTACATCCGTATCTGTATACAAGGACGAAGACATAGTGTTGAGCTCAAGTAGCTCCATTGATTGAGCATGAGCAGCAACAGTTTTAACCATTTTATGTTTTATTCTTTTGTCTTCCATCTGTTTTCTTTTTTCCTTTTCTCTTTTTTCAGTAGCAATTACTTCCACTTCTCCAATAACCATTTTCCTTTCTAATATTCGATCTTTTATAAACAATCGCTCAGCAAGTGGAATGTTCATGTCTTTTTGAAATTTACATGTATCGAAATTTGTACACTTACAAAATGTGATATCGAACTAACACGATATTTTTTCAGTACGATAATTTTCCAATTTTTGTTGATATTTTTTATCATTCCTTCGCCCTCTCCTCTACGTTTCTCTTTGTAAAATCGTTTCTTTAACACATTTTTAATTCGAAATTTGCATGAAAAACGTTTTTTTGTAAATATTTAAGCGTTTTGGGGCACCGGAAGATATTAAACAAAGTCGAAAAAATTTTGCATATGTGCTAATACACTTAAAAGACAACTTTTGCACCCTATGCCGATTATTTTATCCACACTTTGAATTTTCGATCCACCCTAATGTACAGGGCGTCCACACTTATCGTGGCTCAACAGCTAATTTCTAAACTGTTAGAGATAGACATATAGTTCCATTTGGAAAAATGCTTTAAATGAAGGAAAGAATTACATTTTATGTTTTTTGAGTCACTAAATATATTCCTGAAAAAGTTACAAAATCTAACTTTTTACACGGTCTCCCAGTCCTATCAATCATATTTAGTAAAATATTCTAATTGGTTAAAAATCATGAAATTCAAAGCTCCATAACTCGCTCAGTTTTAGTCGCAGAAGAGTGGGATATTCTTAATAGCAAAATATTCTTGACACTCTAACATTTTAAGCAAAAATATCCCACTCTTCTGCGACTAAAACTGAGTGAGTTATGGAGCTTTGAATTTCATGATTTTTAACCAATTAGAATATTTTACTAAATATGATTGATAGCACCGGAGGACCGTATAAAAAGTTAGAATTCAGAAATATATTTAGTGACTCAAAAGACAAAATGTAATTTTCTCCTTCACTTAAAACATTTTTCCAATTGGAACTATATGTCTATCTCTAATGGTTTAGAAATTAGCTATAAGTGTGGACACCCAGTATATACATACATGCATATTTTAACAAAACAGATTTTCACTAATTTACTTAGACAAAAAGTTTACTTACTCCCTCTAGCTTGTTACAATCTAAAAGTTTTAAAATTTTGCAATATCTTAATGGTATATAAGTTCTAAAACAAAATTGGAGAGATGGTAAATCTCTGAAAAAATCTGGAAATTGTGGATTTAAGAAAGTACAAAAGTATGGAATTCTGGATAAATCCAAAACACAATCACCACTCATTATTATAATGATGACGTATAAATATGATATACATTTCTTAGGATGTTCACTGTCATGCGAGGTTTGGAGTTCCTTCATCAAAAACTATATTAAAATTTTTGTAACATAGACATTTAAAAATCATCATGGACCAGCATGTAATTGGCTACTCGTGACTACTACGTGATTAGCAAATCATACTACTTGGTCCTTTACTGGGTCACTAGCCAGAAACATGATAATGTCATTAATATTGCAATCTAGATTCCATGATAACATTAGATAATTGATAACAGCACGTATTTCAAATACTGCTGCATGGCAACTAATTTCAGCCATTTAACATTCCTTGATATGCCTCTAAAATTCAGTTAATATGTTTCCATGTGGTATACAATCTACTCTTAAGTGATGAAATACAATGTAGCACCAATTCAAACACTTATACAAAGGCTTTCACCTTCTTACCACACACACACACACGTGCACGCGCACACACACACACACAAAACCACACACATTAAGAACAATAAAGAATTTCTCTCTCAGAGAATTAAAAGAGCGATTTAATATTATCAAATCATTTTTAAAAATTATTCAACTTATCAAGTAAATAAAAGAGGGTAATCAATCATTCCATCAGAATGTTTAAAAAATTCCAAAGCAATGAAACAATTCAGCTTATACATTTTTAACAAGGACTGAAAATGCTGTGATGTAACAGTGACGGTCTAATACAAATATTTTCCTGTTAAAATTGCAAGATCATTCAAAGAAAAATCATGTGATAGAGAAAAATAAAATAAATAAATTGCATATGCGTACATGAAACTAATCAGACAACTAGAAACTGGTTGCTTTAAAAAAAAATGAAATAAACATCAAAGAGAAATAAATTAATAACATCAATTTCATTCATATATTAAATACAAAAATAAGATGCATTTGGAGAAACTGGTGCCCACAGCAGCATCAATTTATCTTCGACCCAGGCTCTCCTTCGAAAAGTTATTATCGGTGTTTAGCATCAATTTACATTCAGTTTCATAAAAGCCAAAGAAACTGTTCACTTATAAGGCAAAGTTTGATAGTTTTCATTTTAATTATAAAGACATAAGGCAATAAAATGTTTACATTATAATACCTTGGAAAGCTTACTCATCTGTTCCTTAGAACAGTCAATTTTCCCAGGTGTTTTAGAATTGAGAGTTCCATCAGCTTCAGCACCATTCCAGAGTCTAAGGTCATGCATTCCTTGACGGAGAGCCCTATTTAAAGGATTAAAACATCATTTGTTTTTAATAGACATGCATAAAAGACTATAGACAGCAAGCTAAACTTCATATGTTAATGGGCATATTGGTCAGACAAAACCTCTTTACTTTGAACCATAAATACAATAACATTTCTTGCAGCACAAGTATTCCAGAGGAAAGTACATTCTTTAAAATAACTTTAGAGAACAGGAGGGTTAACTGAAATACAAAGGGTAGTGGAATGGCCAAGTTTAACATTAGTACCAGATATACAAATTTATTCATGGTAACATGAAACAAATATGCAGTACTTTCAATATGTGACTAATACTTAGAAACAGAAAAAAAACATACAAATAAGGCAAGTAACAATACAGAATTGTTTGGTTAGTTGAAAACACGACTTCTGACAAAGCTGGTGATATTGCCAGATGTGAACACATTTTTTTTTACATGACAGCTCTCCTAATCAAAATCGCATGCCTTTCAAAGTTATTTCTCACACTTCATAAGTAAAGGAATCTGGTTTCTAATGCACAAGACTAGCATGAGCTTGAAATGCTCACACTGTGACAAGGTATTTTTTGTTGTATTTGTAAAAAGACCATCACAGGAATGTGCAGTGTTCAACAAACGTTGCTCCCTCTTTACTAATCATAACCAAACATTACCAGAGTAAATGAAAGTAATTTGTTTTAGAGATGAGATTCATCTTATTTTCTTCTTTCCTGCCTAGGTTTCTCTTTCTAGGACAGTGTGAAATTTTAAAGTACTTTATTAAATTACAAAGAATATTTACAATGCAAAATACAACGATCCATTACAAACTACATGGAGCCATCAATAATATCTGAGAGTTTAAATTTGAATGAATAACAACATCACGTTCATTTCAGTTCTTGAGTTTAAACTAGTGCCAGATAATAATAATAATAAAACGTTCATAGATAGCCAAATCACCCATTTTGTTGTTGAATCTGATATTGTTCTTTTGACAAAGCCTTTGTTTTTAAGAATAAGCAAAAAGTTATAAATTAGAAATGAGTACAAAAGTATATTAAATCATCATCATTCAAGCAAAAATCACTCTTTAAGTCCAAAACTCTAATTTTGAAATATATCAGTTTAAACTTAATTCTGAGTCATTATGATATATAGTAAAAATTATTTTACAGATTTCTAGCCCCTATGGTTGGTTTACTGATGTTTAAATAACACAAGTTTATATTACAAAATAATTACAGTAGACTCCACTTAATGCTTAATATGATCACAATTAATGTTATCATTGCTTTATATCATCAGAAACCTCTGGCCCCGAACCAACGTATTCAAATGTACACAAAATTATTCATTTAGTGTGATCACGACATTGTTTAATGTTATCAGTTTTAAAGTAGAGAATTGACCAATCTCTCATTTTCACCAGTGTTAGCAATTGACGTTCGTAGACTTTCTCACTCGACTTGTAAGGAAACATCTGGGAGCTACTTTCCCCCACACATCCCAAGAATTTTGAGGTTTATTTTCCATGACCTCTCTTTGAAGGTCGTCCATTTAACGGGCAGGGACGTGACCGTCAGTAATTGTCATTGAACCTACTGAAGGTATACAAAAGGAAGAGTATGAAGAATGGATGTCCATTGACAGGGACATTTCAGTAGCTGCCACACTAACAGACTTGGAAATTTGACAGGCAAGACCAATCAACAAAAGTTGATGATTCCGATGGGGACGAATGTGTTTAAGAAAACCCTCCAACGAACATCGAACCCTTGATATTTTGAAACACGGCATGCAGCATAGTTCAACAAATTTTAAAAAACAATATGAGCACGAACAATATAAATGAACAGTTAAGAAATAATTGTCGTCAAGCAACAATTAATGAATTTGTTTAATTGTTATTTTTGAAATAAATTATATATAGCCCTGAGGTGTTTTTTTCCATTTTGTTTCTTTTCCCCTCCCTTCCTTAAATATATAATTGATTTTACCCAATACGGTTATTGTTATCAACCGGTTCATGTTATCAAAATTCATTAAGTCCTGAAGTGATCACATTAAGAGGAGACTACTGTAATTGGGAATTCTAATTGATGGCAATAGTCATCAAAAATTCGTGTGGATTTAGTAACTTTTGCCTAACATCAATAATATTAGCATTTATTTAACTTTAGAGTGATAAATTCGTACTTAGCTGCTGCCAAAACACTTCAACATTAATATATATATTAGTAAAGAAAGATAAAATAATACATGTTTAAGTAAGATAGCTGTATGAAACATCATTTAATCAATCAAGCATAAAATTATAAGAAAAACACCAATATAATTCTTACCCATATTTTCCAAAAACAGAGACAGTGGCACCACCAACAGCAACACTTACATTAGGCTCAAGAATATCCCACACTGTCAATGCAAGCAAAGCATTTCGTGGAAGCTCACAGAACTTCACAGGTAGAGTCAACCATTCATTCCAGCTAAGTCATAACAAACACAATAATGAATATATATGTTCTGTTTGCAACATTGTACACACATACTTGCTTTCATAAATGCAGTTCAATTTACTTAAAAGAATGAGGTGAGAAGACAAATAAATGCAGGCATCATTTCAACTTAAAAGTTTCATTCCAGCATTTAAAAATTTCAAATAGATCTATCATAGAAACTTTCAAATAAATCTATGTGAAAATTTTTATTATTCTGCACTCCAAATCAAACTATTGTTTAGCAATGGATTCGGAAATCCTTGGCGCTTTTGCGCCTGCGCCAGGCAGAGTTATTTTCATCAAAATTGGAGAATGGAAGGGTGATGTTTACATTTTACTGAGCGTGATCTAACAAAGAACTCCAGAAATGCACTCATATGACTCATTGCCTGACACCCCTTTCCGGTGTAAAATCGTCCAAAAGTGGTAGTCTCAGAATCCGTTGCTGAACAGTAGATATTACTAAGATATATATAAATTAACAACAGAAAAACTTTAAAAACCAATTCAATTTCTTCAACTTGATTTGCCCTTTCCAGAAAAGTAATAATTTTTCAAAAAATCAATCTGCTATGAATGCCAAATGATGTCAATGCTAATAGAGGATATCTCTGTTATTTTCAAAAATCAAACAGTAATGTCAATTAAAAATGAATAATAGATGGAGGAAAAAAAAAAAGAAACCAGCAGATGAATTCAACTTGTTATTTTACTAGTCAGGTCCCAGAATTCCCAATTATGTGCAGGCTTAAAATACTTTTGAAAAATTATATTACATGTTGTAACTCAATAAAGCAAAGAAAGATAAAATATTTTTTCGAAAAAAGAAATGACTAAAAAGTTTGATAGTTTCAGTGTTAGAGGAAAAATGGCTCATCTGATTTTTCAATGAAAAGATGAGTGTTTTTTATACCCTACTACTCATTATATATGTTGAGTGAGACTCCACAGTGATATGAAATTAGCTTGGGCTACTTCAGCAGCTTATCAGCTACAGGTAAACGTAAGAAGAATCCATTTTTAGAAGGTAGAAGTTCATTCAAATGTAATCCGCCACAAACTGGTGCCAAGAATAAAAAAAACTCTGACTTCCGTTGGATTCATCCTATTCGAAATGGGTCTTACCTAGCATAACCAGTTGCCATAGCGACCGCCATAAACTAGACAATTTGGCGGCAACTTTTTTCGTGGTGTACAGACAGTGATTCACATTATTTACTCTTAGAAAGCATAGGGATGGAGTAAATCAAATAACATTGATGAAATTAGTTGTAGGATGTAAATAGCTTCCACATGATAACCAATCTATTAATAGAACATTAGACATAAATGGGTAATAAAAAAAAAACTTACTTCCATCTGGTGGTAAATGCTTTGTATGATGTTTGCACAGGAAATGCTAGTGGCTGATTGTCAGCAAATACTTGACAAGTGACATAGAGATCCGAGCACTTATCCTGACAAAGCCCAGAAAACTTTAACATGGGATTATCTATAAGAGCTTTGTAACTTGGTTTAGGTGGTTGTCCTTCTAAAGTTCCTCTGAAAGAATATACGTATTACAAAAACTTATGAATGAGAAAATAGCAGGAAGAATATGCAAAATACAGAATTTATTATATATATGGAATAATACACAAAAATCTAAAAAATGCTATTCCTCATAAATTATTCAAACAGTACTTTATAAACACTAATACAGTAAAATGCCTCAAAACAGGTAGCATCAAAATAATGACACTTTTAGAAAACATGCCAACATTGGAAAGTTGGCTGTCCGTAGCAAAAGGTCTGTGAGGGTGGCAGATGTGAGTGCGTGTGCACACCCACACAAGGGAACAGACTTGTGTCAAAATTTTGAATTTATGATTACTTATAAGTATATTTCATCATATTTTTAATAATCATACATTTCTGTTTTTAAGAAAAATATCTTATCTAAACAAATAATGCAAGAAATATATTCTCACTAATATCTTATGTTATAGTAAACAGTAGAAATAATAAATTTGCTAGGAATCATTTCTAACATCAAGATTTAATGTCTAAGAATAAAAATTTCTTAAAAGTTAATTGCTCTAAGATTAAAAAAAAATTAAACATGATACTGAGAGTAAAAATATAATGTTAGGATCCCAGGCATATATAAAAATTGCACTTGATTAATGAAACAACTGCGCGCAAGAGGGAAAAACTTATTTCCGTAGAAATTTTAATCTTATTTGTAGTGCCGTAGTTTGTGGAAATTTTTGATAAAACCTATAGTAACTACGGAAAATCCGTAGCAGTTTGCTTTAGAAGGCATATATTGAAATCCAAAATTTAAGCCTATGATGTAAAAAAAAAAAAAAAAATGGAATTGTCTAACATTATGGAAACACTGTTGTATGTAAAGCATTGTCCCATGCCCCTGTGACTCCCCATCCCACAATATCTCCTACAGTACACCTGTAGAGTAATTTACCTTTTTCATTATAACAGGCAAAAGCTGGATTATAACCCTTGTTTCTACAAAAAAATGTAGGACAAAATGTAAATAAAAACATAAGCTATATTATATTTATACACATTTTATAATAAATTATAAGTTGTTGATAACGGACACATTGGCCCTATATGAAGCAGAGTCGCATGCTTTTATTCCATTCTATTAAAAACCTGTAACAATTTCGGTCCTAGTTACAGAAACAATACCTTTGAATAGATGTTTGCTAACTGATCATCCACAGTAACGAGTTATGTTTATGTGAATGATTTTTTAATTTTTCTCATTATCACTTAACTGCTAGTTCTAGAATTTTGTCATTTTTATAATGTTATAAAATCTACAAAAATAGAAAAATTCTCCGATATTTCTTTTAATGCCAAATCAAATATACTTTTATGTGACAAATGCAGTAAATAGACATCATTTGGGTTTGACAGCATTATATTTTCATGTAACACAAGATGAAAATTTTTTGATTCATTATTATACTTAGAATTTTAGAACCATAATTTAATTTTACATACATCAAATTTCTGAGTTGTTACTAAAAACATATTTCAGTATAAATTAATAAAAGAAAATATAAAATCAATGTATTAATTCAAGCAAATTAATAACATGATTTCATGTTTCTTCAGAGTTAGGAAAACAACATTAAAGATTGATTAATTTCTTAAATTAATAACAAATTTAGAAGAATATTCAGGATTTTAATAATTTCTACTATAATTAAAAGAATTTCCAAACTAAATGCAGTCGAGTTTATAACAATAAACTTAAAGTTACAGCTTATTCAATGCAAGTTTTCTGCTAAATTATAGTCATACATGAAAGTAAATCAGAAACAAATTTAATATTTCCTTTTTTCCGATATACTTGTTTCTAATAGTATTATTTTTAACAAACCCTGTATTATTGGTAGCAAATAAACAATACACATATATTTAAAATCAAATAGATAATCAAAAATAATTTATTATTGATTTTTAGTGGCAATTCTATGATTAATTTAATCTATGCCACAGATTGCATATACTTACATTTTAATTTTAAAATTACAATTCATGTTACAACTGTAAACATAGTTGAACGTCTGAGAATGTTTATCATCCCCCATTATTACAATAATTTTTGTGTTTTGCTACTAAACAATGCCTTTAAAATATACTATAAAATTTTTTGAAAAAATAACGTTAGTAAACTTAGCCACATATTTTGAAAGTATGTCAGCTGTTTGGAAGATAAATATTTACAAATTGTTCATGATTCATAAGACCATGTACAAACGAGAGAAAAAAAAAAGTTCAGAAACAAATAATCCACTTCGGTTCAGTTCATTTTCCGATTTGCAAACGTGATTCTGCACATCATTAAGCACCCATTTTACTTTAATCTGCTTCTTTCATGAAATTTTCAAAACAAATTTAGATTATTTAAATTTTTCTTTTAGTAATTCACCTCTAAAAATTTTAGTTGTCGTGAATTATTTTTAAAAAGTTGAAACGAAATATGTGCAGCGCCCTGACAAGAAATGAAGTGAAGGATGGAAAGCAAAACTAAAAACTATGTTTTCCGAGTTTCGAAAGCGAATTGCAGCGGAGTCATTTCAGTGCGTTTGAACTTTTAAGTGTTCTTTTGAAATTCTTCCGTAAAAATCTGTTATTTACAATGGGAGTCTCGGTGGAAGTTGAATATTGGTATGCATCAGTTCTGCATTTATAATAACTACTTTTGGCATTTGGAATAACTTTAACAACAATATTCTAAATGAAAATTTCTGGTTATTTTTATCTGAGCTATTTTTATTCACATCAAAGTATTTAAAAAATCGTTTTAGTAAAGAATTATAATGGAATTCAAATTTTAGAAACCCAGTAAATTAAGTTATCGTGACCTAAATTTTTGAGTCTTGGATCTTCTGTGCAATATTATTTTGTTGACTTTTTTTAAGCTTAAGCAATCTAATTAATTTTTTCTTGCAGTGGTATGTGAGGCTACGAACCTCGCTTCAAGGAATTGGAGCGACAGGTTCTTCTAGCCGTACCTGATGCCTCTGTCAGAGGAGCAGTTGGAAGGAAATGTTAGTATATTTTATTTTGCTATTCTGATTTTTATTTATATTTTTCACTTAAATCACTTGAAAAACTTTGATTATTATAAATATTTGTAATTTAATGTAATAATTCTTTTCTTGATTCTTGAGCTGTGTAAATAATTTAGTGGAAGCTTAATTGATGAGTAGCATCTCATTGTACTCATTCATTGATAAGATGTAAAAATTTATGGTTTACATTGTGAGATTTTAAAAATGTTTATGTATTACTCCCTGTGTAAGAATATACATTTAAAAAACATTAAAGATTAATGGATAAAATAAATATTTTAATCGTATCGTAACATTGTTTTTATCTGGCGGTACCTGTTAAATAACATATCTTAATAAATTAGCATTTGGAATCAATGAAGTCAAAAATTTTGAATAAAAGTAATTTTCTATAAAATAATACCATCTGTATTTTATAAATGAGCGATTTTGCTGAAAGTAGTGTTTCATTGCAAAGAATGAGTATCAAAAACAAAACAATAAACTGAAATTTCTGTAAGATTCTTCTTGTAAATAAAGGTAAACTTCTCTGTAAGAAATGCTAAATTCAGTTTGTTCCCAGGAAGCCCTAGACCAGTGGGGCTCAAACCGTGGGTCGCAACCTCTTTGGGGCGTCACTAGAAAATTTTGTGGGTCATTAAAATTCAAAGAAATATATTTGAAAAATATAAGGTTTTTCTTCAAAAAACTGTGGTTGTGACCCGTCCGGAGGTCCTGACAAAATTTTACTCAAAGTGAGGGATGTTGGAAATGAAAAAAGTTTGTTCTCCACTACCCTAGAGGAGGCCAGATCCCACATTGGACAAAATTGCTTTATATTTTAGATTATGCTTATGCATCCCATCAGTAAATTTGCTTTACTTCTGTAATACGCTGTTTTTATTTGTAAAAGTATGCCGTGAATTTGGATAAAAATTATTTAAAAATGTTTTCTATATTTTTATACACAGGGAATATTTAGTGAATGAAATTATTATAATGATTTGAAGTACAAATTATTTTAGGATTTTTTTTTTTTAGTTTATAGATTTACTTTATGCTTTGGTTATGCTAAAGTTTCACATTCCAAAATGTCAAGAGTGAAACTGGGTACATTTCGGATAGGAAGGAATGTTATAAATCTCAAAACTCTAAAGTTCAGTAATTTTGCAAAATGTTGTAGCAAACATAAATGGATTGGTAAACATTTACTCTGCAGTGACCACTTGCTTCTTGCCAATTTTTCTTGGCACAATTTCATTTGCTGTCGCCAAATACTGTTTTGGATGTGCAGTGTGCTTTTCATTGCTCTACTGCTCATGCTTCATTTGAAAAGGAGGGATTGAGAGTGCAATACCTATGGCATTTCAAGCGTGTAATTTTAATAATTTTAAAATTTTTTTTTAGCTTAAAAAAATTCAGCAGCTACGCTTTCTGCAAAGTGGGACACTAGTTGCTTCACTTATTCATTCAGAAGTGAAAACACAGAATAACATACAGAGTTCTGAACCTAAAGTGAATGAAAATGTTCGAAAACGAGAAAAGTGTAGTTTAAACTTCACATACCTATTTTAATTGCCCAATTGCTGTTTACACTTAGGACACTGGTATCCGCTTGCTATCAATCCCTGATCCACACACCACTGGAAAACAATTTTGGCTTCCACTGTCTGAAGCTGATGGTAGGTCAAATGGGAACCAATGCCATAATCAACAACAGCTATGCGAAGGCCACGTAACGAAATGATAAAATCAGACAAAAATCAAACCGACTAAACAAATTTGATTGAATCGACCAATCACATGAAACAGATCAACGGAACAAACCAATCAAAACAATATAATACAATTGTAATATCGCGCCATGTGCAAAACACAGATGAGAAGATCAATTTCCATGCTTGCGCACATCTCACTCATTAAAATCATCATTACACAACCAAAGCAAATTTCTCTCCTCTCTATTCTTGGCGGCAAAGAGTTGGCGATCCTAACAGGAACGAAGTAAGTGGGCACCATAGAGTAAATTTTAACCAATCGATTTTTAATAAATTGTTTTGGTACTTTTCCATTATACACGCATCACTTGCTGCCTTTTTTAAGTCTTTGCAAATTTTTTTAGAACAATGCATTGCCAAGCTTGGCTTCTTCTTTCATGATGATAATTATGTTTTCAAGTGTACCTATTTTAACCTCATTTTTGTTAATCTTTCATTACTCTCTACTACATCTGCTTTCAATGCACTAGCAAAGCAACTAAGCTGCTACTGATGCTACTACTGAAGACCTTATATGTTTCTTGAGTTGAAAAAATTTGCCTAATATCCATTTTGGATGCCACAACGAGCATCATGTGCATGATTTATCCTACTTTATTTATGTAGTTCAAAAACAAGCAAAACAAACCAGTTCCTCCTGTTTTACTTCGTGTATATAATGCTTACAGCATCTCGAGTGAATGCCAAGCAAAATGTTTTGACTTATAAAGAAATCTTATGGCTTAGCTAGCAACAGGAGCAGGAACCTAGTAGCTTTACTACTGCTTTGAAAGTAAGGATTCTATTGAAATCCTAATATTGTGAGTTGAAATCAGGCATGAAAGACTTCCGCTTTTTTGAATGTCTTTCAGGCTGTTTCTGAGATTGATGCAAAACCGTCCAGAAATCGTGACCGAAAAATGTGGGGGGTGGGCTGGAAGCTATGTCTGAATCCGAAACGAACGCCATTTTTTCTCCATCACAAAGTAAACAGAGATCCATTCTCTGGGGTTTACGCACCGTATCTATCACCTCAAGTGATTGGCATACAGCGTAATGGAGGAAGACGGAACTTCTCCCGTATAGCCGAATGACGACCGCTCTACGAGTAGGCCACGCCTTGCTGTTGAAATCGCACGTCATTGAGCTGCTATCGCCGATGTTGAATCACGGGTTGAATGCTAACGGTTGTTATGCAAAGAACTTCTACTACTACTATCATTTGTCTTGTGTTTGGTGGATCGCACGTGTGATGCTGTATTTTAGTGTTACGTTCGTCAGTTGTAAAGTTCAGCGTTTGTGAGTGTGACCAAGAACCAAAATGGAGATTAACTTAAACGATGAACATAAAGTTCGTTCCCTAGATGCGAACGAAAAAAATAAATTTAAATTCGAGTGGTTGAATAAATCTATGAAAATTAAACTGCCGGCGAAAGGTAACGATACGAACGTGGAAGAGATAGCAGTAAAAGTAGGAGATTCGATCAAGAAGATCGAAATAAGTGGAACTGTAAATTGCCAGCTTTGCTCTGATACCATTTATAACCAAGCATTCTAAACTAGAGAGATTATTTCATATTTATGTCTTTAATTTAATGCTTTTTAAAGAAAGTGTTGCAATTATTAAGCAATCTTTAAGTTGCTGAACTCAAACATTATTCAAAATAAGTTAGTATACATGCATGAAGATTGTATGTTGGAATTTTTAACTACAGATCATAAACCTAAAATTATTGACATACATGAGATGAAGAAATCATTTCCTATATTTTAAATACAGAATACAACAGCTGTTCTAGAATAATTAAATAAATTGCTTTTTCTATATGTATTTTAAGTAGTAACATCTTGTGCCTTTGCGTTTGTATATATATCGATTTTGGGGTGAATTTTGTGTTCGCGTAGAGTTCAGCTTTTTTGAACAGCTTGCACTTTCATGCCTGGTTGAAATGCACCAATTTGGTGCTGAAAAGGTATGATGTGTGTATGACAGAAAAATACTATTTTTTTTTATAAAAACATTTTTCTTTTATGAAAACAAGCTTTTATGCATTGCTAATGAAATGGAATGAAAAATATTTGTATATGTATTGCAGTAAAATTCTGAATGATTTGGAAATGTACAAAATTTTACCTTCATAGTGGATGTCCAAATTTTGGAAACTATGCCACTATATCTTCCCGACAACATTAGGTTTATTTTTACCAAAAAATTAATACTTCATTTAGGGTAGAAAGATCAAATATAGGTCTATATTTTTTGGTACTCAATTTCTGTATTATTGATATGACCTTTGCAGACATTTCCTCTTGCACATTACTAATTTTCATTTGACAAAAGTTATAATTAAATTTCTGAACATATAGGTTCTAGTTTGATATCCTATTGTTAGAGATAATTAGAAAATTGTAAGAAAATTTAAATGAAGCATGGAAAGTATCAGAATGATTTGGTAACTTGTAATTTGTTTTCTCAAATTGGTTATTTTTAAAAAATTAAGACATAATTTTTAAAGAACTGGCTTAAATGGATTCAGAATTTTAAAGCTGTGTAATCAAAAAATTACATCATTCACTTGGAAGAAGACTGCCACAATATGAAAAACTGGAATTTTATAGGAGAAGTACCTCAAGTTTTCATATTTAAGCTTATTTCATGCAAGATAACAGGATCTTGGCTGCCCTGCTAGACTGATCACTGCAGCAGTAAATGATTTTAATTTCTGCCAAGCAAAGGTAAAGGAAAAAAAAAAATAATAATTTGGTAGCTTTTCTCCCAGTTAATATTATGTTAGTTTAACACATATGATCAGAATTTATATTCTAGAAAACACTTAGATATACTTTTATAAATGTAAATGGAATAGGTTAAGTTGGGTTTAATTTTGTACCAGATTAATTTCTCATTTAAAAATTATGCCTATTGTTTATATATACAGTAGAACCCCGCTAATCCGAACTAATTGGGACCAGTGCCTGTTCGGGTTACAAAAAATTCGGATTACCCAAAATTCTGATAAAAATAGAAAAGAAAAAGATGTGTGCTAAAAAAAAGTAAGTTATAAGTACTCAGTACAACTATCTCTTGAATTCTTTTATTCAAAATCAATAGAAAGAGAATGTCTCCCCTTTTCAGGTACTTTCGTATTAACGCCACCGCAGCTACAGATTTGGCAGTTTTTAAGTGCCGCCAATCAAAAAATGGCTTCAAAAATCAGCAAACAACAAGGCAACAAGGAATCCAAAAGATAACTGCGTGCGTGTGCGAATAACAAGGTTGCTCTTTATTGGCGCATTAGCGCAACTTCAACTGCGGTGGCGTTAATACGTAAGTACCCCTTTTTATTAGAATAATGGATGTGCTCCTGTATGAAGTGATCGTCCTGTATCTTACGGCGAAGTCCAGAAGATATTCTTTCCTTGAAATTCATTCCTTCATCCCAGGCTGTGAAGACGCAACTGAACACACTGTAACTGAGTGGTCGTCTTGTGATACTGAAGTCAATCAGTTATATACAGATGAAGAAATCATCTCTTTAGTTCAGAATAAGCCACAAGATGATTCTAATCTAGAAGAAACTGATCAGCCAGAGAATGTTCTTGTTTCCCATTCTGAAGCTGCAAATGCGTTAGAAATAGCACTGCGATATATAGAACAGAGTGAAAATGCGATATCAACAGATATTATGTTTGTGAGACTTTGGCATAATATTGCTTCCACATTGAGAATAACATCACTTTGTCTGACAAATCTGACAAATTTCTTCACCCCAAAAGATTGTTAATGTAATGTGTTTTTATTGAATGTAAATGTGATCCTTGAATTATTGCATTAGTTTCTTCAATGTATACAAAATTATGCATGCTGAAAAAGTACTTTTTTGTTTTTAGTATGTATATTTAAATCTTTTCAGGTAATCCTTTAAATTACATATAATTTTTGAAAATAAAATCGGTTCGGATTAACCGGAATTTCAGATTAGTGGGGTTCTACTGTAGTATAAGTTTATTTACTGTGTTGTTTTTCATTTATATTGTATTTCTATTTTTAGCTTCTTTTGAAGTCACTGTCAATGATGTTGAAGTATTCTCAAAACTGAAAGTGGGCAAGTTTCCTAACATGCAGGAGGTAAATGCTGATTATTACAAATTCTGGTTTAAGAAGTTCTGAATTGTATTATTCGTGTTTCATTATTTTTAGTATGATTCTCTTAGAATCCTATAGTCCTTGAAAAAAAGTTAAATATATAGGGTCATCAAAAATTATTGGCCCATTTCAAATATTGATTTAAAAAAACCCTATAATGCCTATATACCCTATACTGCGTGTTTTCTTTTTAAAAGAGAGTAGCTCAAAAAATTTTTTCAGATGTGTAACGCACCACACTAAGAATCTGCAGCAGTGGATTCCAATGTAAGTGTCAAAATGGCTACCATGCAGCAGAAGGCACATCTCTGGTTCCATGAAAATCAATTGAATCAGTTCAAAGATGTTTTCGCCTAGAGTATCAAAATTTTCAGTCTCCAAGTAAGAACTCCATCAAGTGAGTATGATACGAGCAATTTAAGGGGACAGGGAAGGTGCTGGACGACCATAGGTGTCTCAGACAAAGTTGTTGAACGAGTGAGGGAGACTTTCATTCCTTAATTGCTGATACCAACGCTTAATGGAGTTCTTACTTGGAAACCGGCTATTTTGATATTTTAACTGAAAACGTCTTTGAACTGTTACAATTGATTTGCTTTCATGGAGCCGGAGACATGCCTTCTGCTGCATGGTAGCCATTTTGTCACTAAAGTCGGGAATCTCCCACTGCAACAGATTTAGAGGGCTGTAACGATTCGTTACCTACCTGAGAAAAACTTTTTGAGCTACTCTCTCATTAAAAAAAAAAGTTTTCACCTTAGGGTTTTTTTTAAATTAAATTTTTGAAATGGGTCCAATAATTTATGACCACCCTGTACTATTGAAACCATTATCAATGTAAATAAATTTATGGCATGTTCCAAAAAGTAATTATGACATTGTTCCTTATTTCTTTAAATAAATTTATATTATAATTTTTTTCCCCGCATACATGAATGAATAACTCAAAAACGTATAAGGTGAACAGCAGTGTAATTTTTAAAAAAATAATTTTAGAAACTTTTTTTCTGACTTCTTTTTTTCATATTGTAACTCATATCAAAGGGCATTTTAAATCTTTAATTATTTTTACAGGTTGTTGAGGTTGTAAAGGCTGCTAACAATGGAGAAGAAATAACAACTGTGACTGAAACAGAGGGCATGTGTGTCATCTCATAATGTATAACTTGTAAATGAGATTTCTTGTCTCTATTCAGCATGATAGCAGATACATGACAGTTCATCTGTAAGGGTACTCCTGGATGAATATTGATGACATCTCTGTTGCTTGTTTGAATACTTACTTGTCTCTCATTTGCATTGCTGCTTTTTACAAGAATAATTATTTATTTATTGATTATGCCACAAATTTTAGCTAAATAAAAGCTGCAGTATTTCTCTGAGAAATGTTTTTATTTTTGTGCAAACACTTGTTCATGTATACAAGCGTATATTTTTTCCCTTAAATTTTACATATATAATTGCTTCTCAAATATATCTTATCTGCATTATTTTGAATGATAACTCAATTTTTAATGCTAGACATATCAGCACTTCGCTGATTCATTGGAAAATGTTAAATTGAGTGGCATGATACAAGTAATGCTAATTTTGCACTTTGACTGTCTGACATGAATTCTTTTGGTATGCTAGGTTATCTTGGAATTTTAGATAAATAATATGTAATTAGCAGTATCCCTCAAAAATAAATTCTTCATGTCCCTATTTTCTGATCCAAGCGTCATTGTATTACAGAGGCTGTTCACAAATTTTTTGGATGATTTTGTTTTCGCTGTAGGAAAAATTCATTTGCATGAAAAAATTTATTTTCACAACAATTACATTTTTGAAAATATAAATTATCTTCTACCGAAAAGTTTTCTTGACATGCAAAATGTGTCTTTTAATGAACCAGTGGGTAGATGGCTACATTTTTGCTTTTTTTGAAGAGTTATTCTTATTTAGTTATTCAAAGACACTCTGAAAGCCATGGTTTTTCGATATCTTCACTTGGGAGACAAGAGGAAGATTGTCAACCTTTTGAAGTCCGAAAGTTAATTAAACAGTCAGTTAATTAGAAATTAACCGAAACCGTTTTTCCGTATTAACTTCGGAGCAAACAAATTATCTCCCCAAAATAGTTTTATACCATCTTAAAGTTCAAAATTTTACCTTTTCAATGATACCAATTTTATATCTGTGAAATGTTTCCTTCAACTTATTAATTTTTCAAAATTTAATGAATAAATAATTACAGCAGACAGTTCTTAAATGAAGCAAATTTAATGATGCTTTGTTGCTAGGCAACGGCGAGACTTTGAACAAATTTCTTTTTATTTCTTTAAATATTTTAAAAAGAAGTGAAAAATCATTGTCATCTTTAAAAGGCCCAAAAGTTAATTAAATTTTGAAATTAAAAATTAAGCACGATTTTGCATTTTTTGTGATATATTTCGAAAGTTTTATGTTACAGTATCTATTTTTATATTATATTAAAGTTTAAAAAAATAGCAGAATTGTTCAAAATTGTTGTTCTCATTTCAATAATTAAAAAAAAAAATGAATTGTGTATAAAATTCAAAATTTGCAGTAATATATTTTTTATTGTTAAAGAACAAGAATACATATGAAGAGCTGTTGCCTAAGAACATATAAACAAAATTCTGGAAAAATACTAAAGAAAAGTTTAAAAGCAGACGATTCATAATTTATATCGGGAATGCCTATTGATCTGGTTTATTTTGACGCTTTTTATTAATGAAAATTTAACTATTTAATTAATTGACCCAAAACATTCGTCAAAATCCTTCTTATACTTCTCTATTTATGAACGAAATTTGAAGTAAAAACGTTTTATACGATAAAGGAATTTTTGTATTATTTTCTATACAAAAATAGTTTATTCATTAAATATATTAGACATAAGAGTTTTAATCCCGAGCATTGCCAGGCATAACAGCTAGTATTATTAATAAGAAAGGAAGACATTGTCCAAGTCTGGCTCGAAATGGAAAAATTGTTCCAAATACATATCCAAGGAAAAAATGCAGTTCTTCTAATATTGCAAAGATGAGATCTTTAATGTTAAAAGAAAATTCTTCAAATCAAATATTTATTGCAAAATCATTAAAATGCTCAGGATCAACTGTAAACAAAATTATTAACACTGACTTGAATTTTAAAAAGGCTAAAAAATATCATGATAGTTTTTCTTCCACGTCATATCGCTGAACGCAAAATACAATGTAAAATTGTCTACGAAAAACATTTATTAGAAGAAAAATATTTAAAAAATAGATGAAATTTGGGTCTATTTAAAGGACTGCAAGAATAAAAGATCAATTTATTATCATAAAAGGGGAGAAAAAAAAATCTTAAAACGTGGTTTAAAGAATCTAAAGAAAGTGTTTCTAAGGGAATTATGATTTTTGCTGGTTTTTCATATAATGGAAAAGTAAAGAGAGTAGAGGAAGGTGTTAAGATTAACTTTCAAATACTATCAAGAACATAAGGGGTTAAAGTTTTCATTAAGTCAATATTTTCCGAAGCACAGTGATACAGATATAATGATGCAGATTCAACATAATGTTTTATCAAGAAGCCGAAAAATTAACAGTTTCTAAAAAATAAAAATTAATTGAACTTTCCACTGATTCTTCTTTAAAATCTGAATTTAAAATGAGAAATGTCATTGACTTCTGGGAAGCTGTGAAAGAAGATTACCAAGAACTCTGTCATAAAGCAATGGAATATTTAATACCTTTCACCGACAGAGGACTTGTAGACAGAGTATTTTTGTCTTATGCATATATTAAGAATAAATATTGCATTCAACATGACACAGCTTCAGACATGAGATAATATCTGTCTTCATTTGAATCCAACTTTATAAAACGCACCTACCTCATACACGCTCAAGGATTGCATTGAAATTTTCTTCCACTAGAATAGTTGATTATTACGAAATGTATTTTTTAGCTATCCGTATAAGTTAATGTGATATTATTATAATACTGGTTTCATTTTTTTTTTTTTGGCGTTGAACTAATACTCTTGTAAAATTGAAAAATCAAAAATAAGCCCTGCAGATGTTATTAATTGTAGTCATTTGACTCTTAAGCTTACCTAAGTCCTTAGCATTATTTATAAAAACTTCTTTGCATAGACGGATGATTGGAGGGAGGATATGACATTATGAGGTAGGTGAGGATAAAAATACTAAACAAGCGGTATGCGAGGGAAAAAAAAGATTGGGAACCCCTGACTTAAACACCTGAGACGGTACTCTCCCTCTCCAAACTTCCGCTCCACGGCCAGCTAAAGGACATTTTATCCCTCGACGGATTTAACGTGCACAGCGTCAGTATACACCGTGAAATCGGATCGCAAACCCGAGGCCGAGACTCTCCCACGAGGCCTTGATGTAAGCAGTATGCTGATGGATTTGAATCCTGATTGAAGGGAAACATGGAAAAAATGAGTATAATTTAGAATGTTGGACACTCTTTGCTTAACATTCAATTTATATTTATGATAAATTCTTCAGTTAAGCCGTGCTATTTATATCTTAATTTCCATTCGATGCAATATTTTTTCCATTTGCTTTAAACAAAACTAGCTTTCTTCGGCTACCAGGTGCATGTTCGCCCGTAATATTAATAGCTTGCATCTTGGCGAAATAAACCGGCGCGGTTGTAGAGGTTGAAGTAGGGTTCTGCGAAAGTTTTATTTTGCTACATATCTCGAAAATGGAGAATAGTGGGTGGCAGGCGAGCATTGATGACATATCTAGACATCATAAGCTTCAATATAAAATAAAACCTGTTGAAATCGGTCCAGTGATTTGGGATCCAGTCATGGTTTTTTCCGCCTCGAATGTTCAGTGGAGTAATGCTTTTTCGATTTCCCTCGAAAATGGAGGCAGAGGGAGACGGGCGATCATTGATGGTATATCTAGACGTCATAAACTTTCATATGAAATAAAAACTGTCGAAATCGACCCAGTGGTTGGGGTTGGGGAACAGTCTGAAGGTTTTTTTTCCCCTTACGAGAATGTATGGCGGAGCAATAGTGTTTTTCCGATCTATCTCGGAAATGGTGGGTGGTGGGCATCAGGCGATAATTGATGACCTATCTAGGTCATAAGCTTTCATATGAAATAAAAATGGTCGAAATTGATCTATTGGCTGGGGTACTGGTCCTCAAATTTTGCTAATTATTTTAAATATATAGATAATTCTGTAACGCCAAACCAAACGAATGTTAGTTGCATTATGCTAACTTTTCAGGAAAACGTAAGAATTGAAAAGTATGTTCTCGTTGGCTATGGGAATTTACTCTCTTATAACTCTGGTACTTATAAAAGGAGAATTGTGAATAGTCTTACGTTTAGATGGCTTCTTACAAAATCGTATTCTACATGCAAAGTGTGTTAAAATTATCATTTTTGGACCAGCGTTTTTCTGGTTCTGATGTACAAAATGTTCGCAGTCAGTCATGATAAATCGCGTTGCAGTTGGCATTCTTTTATTTCTATCGTGCCAAATAAGCACGTAGGATTTTTTTCCCTAGAAAATGCTAAATTCTCTGCCTTTCTGCTCTCCTTGCCTTCCTGGGGGTTAGAATGTGATATTTTCCTTCGACAAACAGGCTTGTCTGTGGACTGATGTGCGGACTACTATCTGCCCACGACGAGATCTCTTCCCTCCATGTTGTCTAGATGGTGATGGTCGCTACAGAAACAGGTTACCATACGTGAAATACAATTTGAATAGGTAAAAGTTCATTCAAATTTGTTAAATTGGTGCACTTAATGCGAAATTGGATATATAATTAATAGCTCTAGGGTTAGTCTTTTCCTGCCTCCAAGAATAAAATAAAACCCAGACTTCCGTCGGATTCCTCCTATTTGAAATTGATCTTTCTTAACATATCTAGTTCCTATATCGACCTCCACCACTCAGACAACTTGGCGGGAAGCGATCTCGTCGCAGACAGACAGTAAGTACTTTGTAGCGGAATTTTGGAATATGGCTGATTTAATGGGAAGTGAGAAATCACTATAAAATGTCTGCTAGAAATTTTGCACTCACTTCTTTAAGTTGATCCTGCGTAAATAAGTAGTTTTGTTAAACAGTAAACCTCGCCCCACCCCAAATAAAAAAATTTTAAGATTTACTTTTCATCTCATTTTTTAAAAGTTTAGCCATTGTTGTCATTCATTGTGAAGACAGCATTGTTTTGCAGGGACACCGATCGTCATAGTTTGATTTTTGTGCAAGTATCTTCTTTATCCACATGTATGCACTATTTTACAAAGTTATATTTACAATCATATATCTCACAGCAAAATTATGTACAAATTTTACTCCCAAGCAGATACAAAAACTTTACAAAACAAATGCAGAAGCCGGTGGAATAAAATATTTCAGCAATGCAATGAAAATCAAGTGAAATAACCTTCTTATAAGACATTAATTTCCCAAGAAAGCAATTTTTACTATCATAACCTTAACAATGGCAAATCATGTGAAGATGGAAGAAGTAACTTTTGATGAAATAATGAGACAAAATGAAAACTGTCGTGAAAAATGCGTAAAAAAATAATAATAGTAGTAAAAAAAACGTCACACAAATATTCAGATAATCTTCTTCAAATTTTTATAACATGAACCGTTTGGTGGAACCGCTGTAAAACCTTTCACGAAAAGACAACGCTTCCAGCGTAAGGGAGTTTCTCCGTATAAAAACCCGCCGCGATGTTGTAACGGCCCTTTTTTTTCACCATTTAATTCCTTTCCGACAAAACGTTGCATTTGCGCGTAAGTTTCATTCATGGCCATGGAGTGGAATTTACTTTTAAAGATATTATTATAACTATTAAATTCGTATAATCTACATTATCATCTTTAAAATGGATAAACTGAAATAAAGTATTGATTGGATAAACGACTGCCTTCTTTTTCAAGATGTTTGCTCTACACTTTACCTACGAAATTCATTATATATATATAAACCAAAATATAACTTGTTATATATGAACATACAAAAACAAAGTAAACAAGACATATCAAAATGTAATTCATAAACTAAAAATTCATTAATTAAACAAAATAACCAAATCTAAAATAAGATCTAAATACAGTCGGACCTCTATTTAACGAACTTTTCCCTGGAATCAAGAACATTTTGCGAATTTCTTCGTAAAATAACCTCCAAATAGCGAAGTGCATTCTCTATTTAACGAACTTTTTCTTGTGGTCTAATATTTTTTTCTCTCCCTATTTCTCAAAATATTTCTGAGCATTTCAAACTTATTCTTTCTTTTAACACATTTTGTGGTGATCAATGATCTTGAACTGGGTTTACCAGTCTTCTAACTCATCTAGAGCACTAAAATCGCAGTCATTCTTTTCATTTCATCCAGGAGGTACAACCTATCCCTCCCCCCCACTGTCACTTCACCAGAAAAACTTTCAATATCCCCCTTTCACCCTTAATGGAACTGTCCCGTGTCCTCGAACTTTATCAGTAATTAAATTTAAGGACGCATGTGGTAATGTACGCTTAAAATTACTTGTTGAAATAAATGCAATAATGTCACTAAAATTCATTAATTTTGACATAAAATTATTTTTTTTAATTGAAAATACTGAGTATTCTCGGACAATGTTTCGTTTTATTCTGGTTTTCCTTGCAGATTTCTTTTTGATGGGTAAAATAGATAAAACAAATAGATATTAATTTACAAAATAAAAGAGTGATTAATTACCTTTTTTAATAATAATATTTAGTGTTTATGAATTTAAAATCTGTTTTGTGTAGTTTAAAATATTTTAAAAGGTGAATCTCTATTTAACGAATTTTCCATATAACGAACTTTTTTTAGGGATTTAGCGACTTTGTTAAATAGAGGTCCGACTGTAATTGAAAATACTATAGATACTAAGAGCAAACGGTAAGTTTAAACATTTAGATGTTAACATGTAAATGAACTCTGTTGCTATCAAAACTATTGAAAAAAGGCAATCCAAGTATATGGAGTTTTCAACAATTAAATTATATATATATATATATAACAAATAAGAAACAATCATAACAAAATTGTAAAAGCAACATAATCAACATAAACATTCATAATTCACAAGAATGTCAAGAAAAAAATCTGCGGAAAGAAAATGCCGAGGGTTCTTATAGGGAGAAAATAAACAAAAGGGGAAGATAATATAAAACACAAACGCAACGAAGGCGCAATAATGCTGCAATTCAAGAAGATTTGTGGAAAATATCAATGTCATGAAAATCAATCAATGTTGAAATTAAATGGAAAGACTGTAGTTTATGCTAAACTACAGTCTTTCCATTTAATTTCAACGTTGATTGATATTTTCATGACATCGATATATATATATATATATACATTAACAAAAAAAAACATTAAAACCATTTCAGAAAAGAAAAAAAACCAAAATAACAAGACGGAACATAACGCTAACGTCCGGGAAGCGTCATCAGCAGGGAAATCCCGAACAAGCGTATACTTATTATCGGTGTTTCCTAAACACAAACTCTAGCAATAATGCTAAAAAGAGTTTGTTTCCCCTGAACACAGAACAAAAAACCCAATATTTTGAAACAAAGAAATATCAAAAAGTTCATGCCTAATTGAAATAAAATATATGAAGCCAAATTTCAAAACCAATAATGTAAAACAAAAATGAAGAAAAAGGTGTCAATACTCACATAAAAGTCCATAAATGGATAAATAAGAAAAGAGTAGGATTTAGATGCATAAGCACGCGTACATTGGAACGTTCAGAAGTGCTGGGTCTGCCACAATAATGCGAAAGCTGACCGAAAAGAGTCGCCAAATGTATACACTTCCGGGTTGTTATTTTGGCATGGTATCTCAATTTCTTGGTTTTTGGCGATTTTTGAAATTAAAAAATAAATCTGTGACTGGTGAATTGGCGACTAAGACTCGCAGTTTCCGTACAAGTAATTGTTTTTGGAAACCGTTGAGCTATGGTATACTACCGAAGATCCATGCTCTTAAATTTTTGCTGCAGAAAAGAAAAAGATATAAAGAACTGGGAAGATTATTTCTTCGCTAAAAAAACAAGTTTTGCTTTTGAAATTAATTGATGAATAAAAAAATGTTTTTATTAATATTCGTTATTAGTAACCAAATGAAGAGAAAAAACGCAGGACACTGATAATTTCAAATTGTGTGTATAATGTGACACATGTCGTTTAAATTATTTAACATTAGTACTTATTAATTTTTTGAAAGAATTCATTACATTTTTAAGACATAATGAAAATTTGATTTATTCTAAAAATAGTATTCCTAAGTTAAATTCCTAAAAATTATTGCTAAATTAAAAAAAAATAATTATGTGATAGCTTATGAAAAAATTTACATCAGATATTTCAATTACAAAGTTTTGATTAGTATTGTTAGGCTTTATTTCGTAAAAAATTATACTGATTGAATTTATAGACATATGTAGTCATAAAAAGCTTTTTTTTTTCATTAAATAGCAAAACTTGATCATTTCTTTAATTTTACAGCTACATATTAATAATTTCAAATCTTATTATTAACATATAATTTCTCCAAAAAGAGGAAGAATGAAAAATAAATTCTACTTTTTTTGTATTTATGTTCTTTTGCCCCTTTCAAGAAATGTAATATTTTACAAATCACATTTTGTGCCCTCCTTATTTTTCTGTAATTATGCTTTTCCTTTTTTAACAATTAATACAAAATTGCATAATTAGTATCTGAAAAATTATTTTGTTATTTCAATTGGAGTAATGTGGAAATATGATTTCTTAGCAAAAATTTAAAAAAATAGACTTTGGATTTTATTTTAATATTCATTAGAAGTTAAATTGATTCTAATATTCATTAAAAGTTAAATTCTTAAAAAAAAACTCATCCATTTGCTAAGAACTATTAACGGTTCATTGACCTCAAATTGGTACCACTTACTGACTGCAAAAATCTAAATAGGCTTTCTAGTGCACATCATCTTCAAGCCAAATAATAGGCTTTCATAAGTTTAGATATTTACAGCACTTTCAATGTAGTCTGATAACAAGAATTTTCTAGGTTTTGCTTTTGAAGGCTTTGTTATTGGAGAAAAGTATTTTTTTTCACCATCAAAATGCACCTCTTTTGTGCATCAGCCAAAATTAAATTTATAAAAAATCTACCAAAATTAATCAGAATTGAAAGCTTCTGCCTTCAATTTATTTCATGAAATATAAAAAATGAATTATATGAAAAAATAAGCTATTCTTATGTCTTTATTCCAAAATCAGGTGTAATTTCATCTTATGATTAAAATGCTTAAAACAGCATTGAAAACAAATCCAACATACATCAACCTATTACTGGTAGATCCAATTCTTTATGAATTTTTTTTAATACCAATAATTTACAGTTTGTTCAGCTACACTGGTGGAAAAAAAAATACTTTTCTTCAATAACAAAGCCTACAGAAGCAAGGTCTAGAAAATTGAGCATTTACATAATTTTCAGTTTTTAATTTGGCCAAATTCCATCTTGATAATAGAAGCTAATAAGTATTTTTACATTCTTCATCTCAGTGTTTTGCTTATTCTGCGATCAATGCCAACAGGGATATTACAAGGGTTTCGAAAACTTTCTTAATTGCTGAAGGAATTATTTGGTGTATGATTCATAGGTGAATTTCATAAATTATAGTGACTTCTACCAGCGCTACCATAACCAGAAAACAAAATTAATTTAATTTAAAATTACTAAAAGTTGGATTCTACAAAATAAAATAAAAAAAAATTATAATTACTGTTTCATTCTTATGTCCTTTTGCACTAAATCACCTTCATAAAGAATAGGTATTCTCAATATATTTAAATTTCAAAGCACAGATTCTCATAAAAAGTAAGTCATTTTCTTCTTAGTAAGCTACTGAAATAGTAATAAGTAAATAATGCATTGTAACTTAGCAATATTGGAAATAAAAATAATGCTGCTTTGAGAAATCAAACCCCATATCTAATTGACATAAAAAAACAAGTTTTGAAGTATGTTAAAAATCATATCATTTGATGAAAAACAAATTCTCCAGGATTAACCCGTCGCACTCTTATGTCGAGTCAGATTCAACATTCTGAATGTGCACTTTTTACACATTCTTGTTGAATAGCGCTTATTATAAAAACCATACAATAGCAAAAACATGCAGATTAATTTTTAGGAATTGAAACAAATTAATAACAATAACTTCCAACTTCCTAAAACGCTAAATAAATCCTTACACTAACACATATACAGTGACCTCTCACTTATACGCGCTCTCTTTTATGAGCGTTTTCCACTTATACGCGTTTTTTCCGCGGTCCTGGCCAGGGATATAGGAACACAATGATAAGTTTTATTCATTTATGCGCCGGACTAAAAAAGCACCTCTCACTTATGCGCTATTGCAAAAATTTTGGTAGTAAATAGTTCAAAAAGTTCTTTTTAAAGCAGAACAAGAAAGCAGAACAAAACCCCCCTTTTTTTCTGCTTCTAAGAATGCTTCCCTTGTCCTTCCTCTATTCTTCAGATTCCAAGAACACATTCCTCTAACTTATACACAGGGGTGCACGAGGGGGTTCTTGTGATTGACGTCAGTAAAAGTCACATTTATACAGCAGCCAATTAGAGAGGTTCGCTAACGAAAGAACCATCTGTGGAGTTTTGGTTATGGTTAGATGGTTACGTTTTAAAATGGCGAAAAGAACGAAATTGCCGCTTTCGTTTAAAATGGATGTTATTAAAAAATTCGAAGAAAATCCTTGCACCTCGAAAAAAGTTTTAGCAGAGCATTTTAATGTCCCAGAATCGACATTGAGAGCGATTTTAAAAAATCGGGAGCATTTCTATTTTCTTTGTGTTATTAAAAAAATAATTAACGGAAGTTATACACGTTATTAACGGAAGTTATATTTGCATTTTGAATCATCTTATTTACATTTTTTCAGTAGTATATACATAGTATTAATTAACAATACATGTGCACTGTATTGATGTTTCACTTTTAAGCTTCCCTTTGTGATTTTTCACTTATGCGCGTCTTTTTCGCTGTCCCCTGCGTCCGCGCATAAGTGAGAGATCACTGTATAATTATGCATCTTGTTATCTTTCAGCATGCAAAGGGTTAAAAGAAAACAAAAAATCCCTTGTGCAATTCCTCCAGGATAACAAAGGCCTTCTTTCTCTAGATTCAGAATAATATCTCTACCCCTATGTAAGTTCAATTCATCTACATCAAGATTTCTCTAGTACTAGGGGGCTCTGCCCCCTACTCGCCAAACCTCACCAACCCCCAGGAGGATTGCCTTGCAATCCTCCCAGGTTTGCTACTCAAACCTTGCTCGCTTCGCTCGCTACAATGAAGACACTGCGTGTCCTAGCAAAAATATTGTAAAATCTTTATATATATATGTGAGTCGGCTTTATTTTGCTTCTGATGCTTTAATTTAATTCAGCACAGAATAAAATTTTTTAGCTTCAATAAGATATTTTTCTTCAAATAAAACTAACAAAGAAAATTATGAAAGTGCATAAATGAATAAGAGTTGCAAAATTAAAACAAATATAATTATTTAAAAATCAAATTAGATTTAATATTATTAATAAAGAGGTTGTGGTCTTGCATCTTATCACTATGAACGTAAAAAAAGACAGTATTGTGAATAAATAAAGATTGAATATCTAAAAAGACAAAAATTAATAGAAGCAATTTAATTGGTGTGCGCAAGTGCAGCATCATGCAGGAAAAAATTGCGAAGTACAAAATAAATAAAAATACTAATAAAGGGAATAATAATTGTGGAAGAGTTAAAAATAATAGCAGACAAGGATAAGAAGTTAGAATCTGGTGGATTACTTCATCAGAGGCCATACATCCATGCAGATTCAAAAATGGAATAGGTTTTCTGTAGAGGAAAAAGATTTTAAGGTCTGATATTTAATATCCTCTAAGGCCTGATTGCACCATTGCCTCCATTGCACTGGAAGTGGCTTTGGTACTCATTACAAGCCTTGTAACATTTTTAATGGCTCACCTGCAAATTTATCTGAATAATAAAAACAAGGAAATGAAAATAAAAATTATAAAATGCGTAAAAAAACCCATTTTTTTAAAATTAAAAATGAAATGAAATTCTTAAAAAATCTTTATGAAAAGTATACAAAAAATTTTCGAGTCTATAGTTCGTGTTTCCCTCATTAGATGGAGGTAGGTGCGCGCATCTATTTACTTTATTTACATTGTAACGCACGCTTTGTACGGCGTCATTTCTTTGTTCCACAACTGTTATAAGAGGTAAGATTTTAAGCCCTTCTTTTCATACTTTGTTTAAAATACTGTTTTTAATTTCTTCTTCGTGGATAAGTACTTTTCTTTCCAATACATTCCGGAATGGGTTCAGGTCTTAGAGGATATTAAATATCAGACCTTAAAGTCTTTTTCCTCTACAGAAAACCTATTCCATTTTTGAATCTGCATGGATGTATTAATGAAGTCATCCACCAGATTCTTACTTCTTATCCTTGTCTGCTATTATTTTTAACTCTTCCACAATTATTATTCCCTTTATTAGTATTTTTATTTATGAATAAATAAAAGTCTTAAGCTGATTTCCTTTTAATGCTTTCACCTTATTCAAGACCGAATAAAATTTTTTGACCCTGAAAAGGACAGTGTTTTTTTATAGTGCAAGCATCAGGAAGTCAAATTCAACAGCCATTGATGTATCAGAGAATTCTCTTAAAAATTTTAAAAAATGTTTGCAATGCAATTTTTTAATATTGCTTTGGATTAACGTACTTTGTACTGTTTTCCTACAGTTAAAATGTCATTATAGCGGAAAAAATAAGCGGGAAAATCAATAATGTGTATCTTTTGTTTTGATTTTGTTTTCAAAAGTTTTTCGTGTCATTGTCATCGATTTTTTATTTTTAAATTTTGCTGAAGTCCCGATTCCACGGGCAACGCCGTGCGTGTCCTGCTAGTATTTTATGATTTTTCATAATAGATGAAAGAGTTGGTTAAAACGTCATCTCATGTTTGCGGCCTGAATGATGGAAATGTTTAACCCCTTAAGGATCTCATTCTTTTTTTGCTATCTATTAAGATGACCCCTCTTGTTCTGGGAAGGGTCTGTCGTTTCCATTCATCTAAGAAGGCATGGAATACTTGAGATGCTCATGGATTCTACGTAATTTGTGTGTCAAATTATAAAGATAATTAATGATTAAATTTAGTTTAAAAACCTAAAAATCCGATAATTCGATGCACTTCAATATGACGGGCTCGAGACTTAAGGGGTTATAGAAAAGTTACTCTAAATAACTTCTTCTGTGTGCAAAGGAAAATAAAATGCCATATTTATTGGCAAAACGTTGCATTAGGCGTGCGATGATATTCTTTTCAAGTAGCAACTGTTAATAAAATGAAAATAGTTGAGGAGAAAAGTTAATGAGCAACTGTTGAAAACGCATATATTGAAGTTCAGATTTTCGTCATAAACATCGCTTTTCATACAGTTTGCTTTTTAACTCTGTAATCTACATATTTTTGATACTTACACACTGGAATGGAATTAATTTTTTAAAAATATATTTAGTTCTGTTCTACAATAATAAAGTAACTTTTGACAACTTTTTGTATTGATATTATAGAACTTGCATATTTACAATTTGCGCGACATCCGAGTTATGTATATCTGTTCTTGTCATCTAAAATCCATCTGTAAGTAGTCCTTCACGGTGCTGCGACGTCATATTCCTTCCTTTCCTGTAAGATAAGCTGCTTAAATTGAAATGAGGAGGCTTATTTAAATGCCTCCATTTAAATGGCACCATTTCTCTTGTAGGTTTATTTATACAGCGATCATGGATGGTCTCCATGCTTCACACATATTTAAATTTTATCAGTTTATCTGTCTCTCGCACACTTTCATTAGGTGTTTATTCAGGCTGGTAACGATGCTAGTCAGTAGCGGCGATTGGGGGTGGGGTGGGGGGGAAAAGGGAGGGGGGAGGGCAAAAAAATCATAGACATCTAAAAGTGCACGGGGGAATAGGAGGCAATGAGATTTAAAAATTTAGTTTCAAAATTCTTCATACAACAAAATTTATGGTGACATAACGCATTAACGATTTGCCACCATGGACAGTAGCGTCCAGAAAATATCATTATTTTTTACCCCAGTTGTCCCAGTTTACCCAGTGCCTTAACAAGCGTAAACGACGCCAGAGGCATGGCATTATATTTACGTCGTCTTAATTATATTTTTCTTTAAAATGGTATAAATTCAGTAGATTTTGACTCAATGGCGTCCCCAATACTAGCGCTCGGGGTAACGTTCAATCCCTTGCCCGCCCGGTCTCTACGCCACTGATATCCTGTATTGGCGTAGCGACGGGGAGGTATGGATGCTCCGAGCGCTAAGCTTACGGGGGCACCTCGGAGAAAAAAAAAATGTAATGCGTTTATGTCCCCTTAAGCCAGATATGAATAAGGGGGTCGAAAAATCGATACCGGCTTTATCCTTGCTATACACCCGATGACATTAGTGGACGAAGAAATCATATTATGTCCCTGACGTCACTTGCCCTCGCTACACCACTGGTAGCCTGATGACATCTTCAGAACCCCCCGGAGGTCTAATGTTACTAAAGATACACTAAATACGCGGAACTGGAGCTGGTCAACCCTCTGACTGCCGGTTTTTTCAACAGCTATTTAGATGCAATGTTCGCAAACATGTTCAAATACGGTTGAACGAAGCGAATTGTTGTTCACAGGCTTTATTAGTATAATATGTTTCGACGCTGTAATATAACTAAGTAAACACAATAGCTTTCAAAAATCGCAGGATGCAGCAGAAAATAGACTTACTTCCTACCAGCGGAAATCGTGGGATAAGCAGTCAGAAGGTTAAATCCGTCGGGTTCAAAATGCTCAGGTGTGGTTCGTTATCCGAGCACAGTCCAAAGTGACGACATTTGTTCTTACAGACATTGATTGAAATGCAATCAGCCAGGGTGCTTGCAGCGATACCTGCATCCCTTGGTGAAGGAAAATCCACGCGGGCCTTATCAGTGCGTATTTACATGTTCACAGACATAGTCAAACATAGCGTAACCAAATAAAAGCAAATTTTATTTAAAATATATCTTTTTAAAAATTAAGATCAGTAATTAAATTGCCTAAACGAAAGGGCAGAATGAGAAGCTCAAGTCTGGCACGCACTTTCGTTTGATGAACAAGCTCCTCATTATTGCGACGCCTCTAATAGATTGTCCTGGCGACCGGTGGCGGCTACACGTTCTGAGACTGCAAAAATAATTTTGAAGGAATACAACTGAAATGCAAAAATAAAAATTTTAACGGTGAGTAGTCCATAATTTGTAACTGTAATAATCTGAATTGTATTTTAGAAAATCATCGACATATCTTTTTCTGGTGAGATGCATCTAACTAAAGAAAACTAATGAGTATTGAATCAGATGTGTTTCCGTCAGGGCAATCTGAAAATGAAACTAAAAAATAGCAGCGAGAAAAAGAGAAGGAAAACAAAACAAGAAGAGCCTTGTGCGGAAGGGAGAAGAAAGAAAAAAAAAGCATCAATTGACCCGGCGAAAACTGAAGCTGTGAAATTCCCAGCTGAGTTCAAGGGGAGAAAACTGCGACCTGTTCGCCTTCCGATGCGTCATTTAACTATACTCAGTATACCTAATGTGACCATACGTCCCGTTTTGAACGGGGCAGTCCCGTTTTCTGGTAGCCTGTCCCGTTGTCCCCAAGCACAGCTTCGGAACACCCAAATGTCCCGCTTCAAGAAAGAGAGCAACCCACGATAGCAATTTCAAACAAGAAGCCGCCAAAAATTGAAAAAAATCCGACGGTATAGTAGGCCTGCGATGACGGAGCATGCGCTATACGTGTCACACATATGTAAGTTGGTCAGAAGCCTCCTATCTCGTACTTAGTTCTGACTTCATTACACCGCATGAAGCGACAGAATGAAACACTGGCAATATTGAAACCGAAAGTCGATGTGTGGAACTGTTCAAACACTTGCACGCCAATAATTTAAATCATACGAACTTTCGCATAATTATTGAATATGTTCTATGTCTTCCCGGCATTAATGCACTCGTAGAAAGGGTCTTTTTTCTTATGAATAAGTTGTGGACGAGCGAGAAAACACAACTGCAAGTCGCAGTTTATAAAGCAACGTGAATTACCAAAGTAAATTTTAAGAAATCCTACCAAGAATTTTATTCTTTTTTTAAATCAACACCAAATATACTGAAGCAAAAATGTGTTCTTCAAAAAAAAAGAACGCAAGATCGCAAGAATTATTTATTTTCACGTATTTATTACTGTTCTTTTCGTTAATAAATAAAAAAAACTGAAGAAACATGTGTTTTCTTGAATTCACATAAAATTACCTAAAAATTTAAAAAATGTCCCGTTTTGAGGGAAAACAATAAATGGTCACTTTAAGTATACCCTTATCACAGCACAACATATTTTACGATATCATAAAGCTGTTGTTTCGATACTCTGAATGGCGGAAAATATCGTAAAGATACTGTATGAATACTTCGGAGCATCTTGTGCTAATAGGGTATTCGGGGTGCAGCTCCATCCTGTGTCTCTCTGACTTGTTGATTCATTTACTGTCTTCTATCATCTTTATTATTAATATTTTTTTCCATTTTCGTTGATCATCGAGGCCTCATCGTGGAAAAGTTACCAAATGAGATTAAAATCGAAAATACAAGCTTTTAAAATAATTTCAGCTTCTCTGTAGTTAAGTGCTGTAGCCTTGAAGGTGGGTTTACATGAGGCCAATATTGTCGGACAACCGCATATAGCTGTCCCGTCGGGGCAAGAACTTGTCATTGTTGTTCGCTCTTTCTGCCTATGCGTTTTTCTTTCTGCGCATGCCTGATCTTCTTTTCGCGCATGCGTGAAACTATTGTCGAGACAATATTGGCTGCGTGTAAACCCCGCTTTATGGACGAGCCACCACTGATGGAGTCACCTAGTGACCAGAACGGCCGAGCATTCAATCAACAATTTCTAATAAATGAAAAGTTTGATGTATTAAGAAATAGTTAAACGTCCAATTTTGGGAGAAATGTTCCATGCCTGAAATCGCCCATCAAAAGAAACTCTCGAATTGTACTTCACTGATTATTCAGTATATCATAACAGATGATCGTTGTATATTCTTAAGTAGTGGACCCAGTATACGATTGCAAATATGAGAAAGGAGCCAGGGAATACTGTTTTGCATATCTCATCTACACGAGGACCCCAAGCTTGCCTCTCCAAACATTTCTGGCACTCCTTGAAGTTCATTTCCTGGACGGGGCTGGGGCTTTTGGAAGACTGGATGAACTTGATCTGCTTGTCTTCGTCCGTGATCAGCGGGTAGAGTTTCATTTTCCTTCCTTTCTTGAAGAAGATCTCCGTTTTATCACCAGTCTATAAAAAAAAAGTAGAAACAGATTAAAACATACCTTTCCTTTCTCGTATATAGAATATACAAAAAGTAAGTATTATAATCGTCAAATAATTCTATCTTAAGGTTTGGATAAAATTACACGTTTTAAGCGGGGCATTCACGATCACGCCGTGACACTCCATTTGGCGTGCATCGTGCCAAAACCCTTCGCCAATGGCAAAATCCGATTAGAATGGCGTGGTGTGATCGAAATGTTTGTATTTTCATCCGGTTTGGATTTCCATTCAGCGCATTAGGCCATAAAACTGAAATACGATAGAGGGTTAGGGGGACTGAGCCACTCTCACAAAAGCGAAAACCGCAAAATGGGGAGGAGGAACGTAGGTGGGAGTCAGTCTGGGGAAATCAGAGGAAACCCATTTTGAAAGCGGGGGAAGAAGAAGCCGCAGTAGGCAAGCACCTAGGGGATCGGGTTACCCACAGGTGTTGGATTTGCGGTTGGCATAGTCCGCACCTGTGAATGACCTACCAAATTTGATGGGCTGAAAATGGAAGCCGTCTGCTAAGAAGCCCTCCTAATGGATTGGAATAGCCTTGTCGTGAATATCCAACTTTAGATCTCCCCGAGTCAGAAAACACACTTTGGGAATCAAATCTTTTCCTGTCTGTCCATCTAAGTTTATGAAAACGGGGTGTTGACAAGGGTGTGTGTTTTCCCTTCGAATTTCTCGCATTCTTGCACAATACGATGCCTTTTTGTGTTTAACTTCGTAGTATAGTGAAGAAAACCGAGTATGCATTTTGGATCCTTCCCCTTTGAACGGCTTTTGGCTCCAAAATTTGATATATAATTCTACAATTTTAGTGTCAAGACTACCTACCAAATTTCAATTATACTGTTTGTGTCGTTTTTGTGCGATCGTGTTTATATATATGTTACCGTTAAAGAGCATAAGCAAGTTTTTTCATAGAATAACTAGTGATTCAACTAGGTAATTCATGAAATACCTAGTTATTCTATGAAATAATGGATTGAAAATAACTAGATAATTAATGAAATTGTATGAAATGTATGATAACTAGGTAATTAATGACCAAGTTACTGTATGAAATAACGGATTCTAGTGTTTAACTGTAACATAGACACAAACAGACTGTCTGCCCGTTGACGGCTTTAGTCCAAAATTAGACACAGTTCTACAATTTGGGTTTAAAGATAATATACTAAAATTCAATTAAGTAGCTTGAAGCCTTTTTGAGTTATCAAGCTCGCATGCGCATGAGTAGACAGATCGACTGATAACCAACATGTTGAAGGATTTAGTCCAAAACATGATAACAGATCCACAATTCTTATAATAAAACCATATGCCAGATTCCGTCTATCTAGCTTTCAACGTTTTTCAATTATCGAGTTCAATGCACACGGATAAATAGACAGACAGATTTCCAGTAGACAAATTTAATTCAAAACTTCAGAAAAATGTACAATTTTGGCTTTTTGTCTGTATACCAAATGCCATCTATTTAGCTTTTTACGTTTCTAAGTTGTAGATCTGCATTAAATTCAGGATCAAATCTGTAAAAAAGAACTAATTGTCTGTCTGTGCGGATAGTCCCATGTCCATCCAACTGGTTCAGCAACTGTAATGGTTGCAGGCACAGGGTCATGGGCGGCGTTCTGTCTTTATGACTATGAGTGCATTTTTGAATACGATTACTGAAAGGCTCAACAAGCTAGATCAGGAGTTCCCAACCTTTATTCCCTTGTGTACCCTTTGATTAGGCTTTTTATTTTCGCGTACACCCTACTAACGGTGTAGTTGCTAAATAAGCAGTGCCGGAACGCTCTAACCTGGGCGATAAAAATC